>CAJQZJ010004953.1:4162109-4206516 GCA_907164525.1 Lophiomys imhausi | reverse complement strand
CGGCCGGGCGGGGGTCGGCGGGCGAGATGTGCGAGCGGGCGGCGCGCCTGTGCAGGGCCGGCGCGCACAGGCTGCTCCGGGAGCCGCCGCCGCAGGGCCGCGCGCTGGGCGGGCTGCTGCGCTGGGTGGGCGCCAGGATGGGCGAGCCCCGCGCACCACTGGTCCCAGACATCCCCGCCGCGGACCCCGGCCCCGGGCCCTCCGCGCCGCGAGGGGGCACAGCCGTCATCCTGGACGTGAGTACGCCCGGGACCCTCCGCCCAGCGCAGCTAGGCGCCAGTCCGCACCCGGGACCCGAGGACCCTCTCCATCATCTGCTCCCTGCCCGTTTCTGCATCCCCGAATCCTATAGCCGAGGGGACCCCGAGGGCACACCCCAACTCTCATTCCCGCTGAGGAGCATGTCCCCCATCCCAGACCGCAGGACCCTCTCCATCCCTTCCCTCCACTTTTCATCTGCACATCCCATAGCTGGGACCCCTTCTTCCCGCGGGGACCCCCTCCCCAGCCCCCCGCTCCACCAAGACCGTTCGACCCTCACCTCTATCCTCTTCCTCCATTTTCTTGCATCCCCACATCCCATAACTGGGACCTTCCTCTGCATGGGGACCTCGAGTGCGACCCCTCACCCCACCCCCACCCCCACCCCACCTCTCCGTATCGCGGCTGAGGCTCAGATCGGCACCCCAGACCCAAGACCCTCTCCTCAGTCGCCTCCCTCCATGTTCCCACTTCCACTCGTTCCAAAGACAGGACTCTATATTACCCTCCCATCGTGGCTGGGGTGCTTGTACCCTCTAGAACCACACGATCCTCTTCATATTCCCGCAACCCCCCCCCCCGCATCCAATAGCCCAGACCCCTAGAGCTGCCTTAAGTCTGGCCACTACTCCCCTCTTCTGGTCCTAACCAAACCCTCTCACTTGAGTCCCTACACTGGGGTAAGAGATCCTGGGCACCGCCAGCCCCCTCCTCTCTATCTGGGATTCTTCCCTGCAATGGTACTTCTCCGAGACCAGCCACACTCACAGCCCCAAACCCCAACTTCTCTCTTCTCTGATGAGGAAGCTGAACCCTGTGCTGTGCCGCTTTACAAGTGAACCCCCTTCCCCACCTCAACTCTTTCCATAGAATCAGAACCATTGCCTGGACCCTAGGGGTCCTCATCCTCAGCTCTGCCCTGAGCAGCTGTCCTTGACTCTCTTCCTGCCACCCTCCCCTTCCTGTACTTTCCTCTTGACTCTTGGACCCCAGAACTCACTCCTCACCCCACCTAGCTCCTCATGCACCACACCGGCTCCCTACTCCCTACAGAGTCCTGGTGTCCACATGGGCAGGAGAGGGCTGGTGGTCCGTGGAAGGGCTTCTGGGGGATAGGACTGATCCCAGGGTTGCCTTAACATGTTATGGGGTTTTGGGAGAGTCAAGGTGTTTTTGAGTGTGCAAGTGGATATGTGTGCGTGTGTGTGTGTGTGTGTGTGTGTGTGTGCACGCGCGCGCGCGCGCCAAATGTCAGGGGACTAGAAACCTTCTCCCCAGTTTGCTTCCCTTGCTAGATCTCAGAACCCATAGGTGTGTCTGGGCAAGAGGGCTGCAGGTACTTGAACTTGTGTGTTCAAGTACCTCTGTGAACACACAAGCAAGAGGTGCATACACACATAGACACACACAGGAGATGTGCACACACACAGCAGGATCCAGGCAGAGTCCAGAGCAGAGGTGGCAGGGCAACCCTGTCCAGCCTCTCCCTTCATTCTTGCCCCTATTCCTTTATCTGTGAAATTGGGTAAGGCATAAGGGAGAGTGCCATTCATGCTGGTTTGAGGAGGTGCCTTACTTGGTGTCAGCTGGGGCCACATCAAGGTAGTCATTTCGACACCCAGGCCTTTTGGGGTCTGGAGTACCTAGAGAACAGAACACACAGTTCCCTTGCCCCATTGCTTGTGGGGTACAGGTGAGCAGAGCCATCTGTCCTTTGACTCAGGGACACTCGAGGCACCTCCTGCTTGACTTAGCAGATCCCCTGACAGACCTCCCTGAGTCTAGGAAAATCCAGGGAGTAGGGGACCTGGGCATGCTGTGGGCTAAAGTTTCCTTCTGGATAAAGGGAGTCAATTCCCCCAGGACCCTGAGACCATCTCAGACCTTATAATGCTGGGACATCAGCCCACAGGGAGCTGGTTAAAAGGCAAACCCGATTCAGTGGGTCCAGGGCTGGATATCAATTCCCTTTTCTGTGAGTTGGGAGGTCTTAGCAGACACCTTGGTCTGTTAGGAGCTGGTGGTCCACCTGTCTGGGTTAAGCCACTAGGCTGAGCAGCTTTTGGAAGTGCCCTGCAATTATTGGAACAGCCTCTTGGCCCTAGACACCCAGCCCCTGTCATCAACTGACCTTGAGGAATTCAAATATCAGCAAACCATGGGGTGACTCTGTCTCAAAGTGCAGCTCCCAGATTTGGGCTGCTTCCCGTCCCATCCCTGCTAGCTGCAACCAGAACATTCCTGCCTGTCTTCCCGCTCCCCCGCCCCATCCCATAATGACGCCATACTTCCTGTAGGCTGATCTTATCACCAGGTTTCAAGATCACCTCCTTCAGAAGGAACCCAGGCAAGCCAGAGCAAGGGGAGGATGGGTCCTGAAAATGGTGGGAAGGCACGAAGCTCTCATGGGCATGGCTGGGTGCAGCTGTGTGCTCAGCAATGGGGGAGCCTGGTGGGATGAGTGTGCGTACACCTGCAGAGAGGCATGTGGGTGTGCGTGAGTGTGCAGTACGAATGTGCGTGTCTGTCAGCAGCCGCCATGGGCAGTCTGGCAGTGTGGTGGGAGAGGATATGAGAGCTCCTAAGCACAAGGAGGGCCTCTCCCTGCTACAGTCTCGCCGCACTGGGTCTCAGCCTCGGGGTCTCCTGGGAAAGTTTGGGCTTCCAAGCCTCACCCAGTCTGCTCTTGGGAGAGGGATCTCAGCTGGAACAAGAGGTTGCTGAGGGCACCCGCCCAGCCTCAGCTCAGGACTGACTCCTGATCTCTTCTTTGCAGATTTTCCGCCGTGCGGATAAAAATGGTGAGTTTCCTTCCAAGTGCTCCACTGCCCACATTCTCCCTGTCCTAATGCTTCATGGGTAACAGGGGTGGAGGCATGGACAACTACGAACCTGAAGGTGAAGCACACAAGTTCTATCACTGTTCTGTGCCTCAGTTTCCCCTTCTGTAAGCTGGAGCAGTAACAGCTGACCCTGTGTGCTGCCCTGAGCTTTGGGGCAAGGTGAAGAAATATAGGTGACCTACAGACACTTCAAAAGAGAGCCAGAGAGCAGAGTCTTCATCCATGAAGGAAGTACTCATGAGGCCTTCCCAAGTGGGCTTGAGCTCAAGGTGACTCTGGCTTTGTCCAGCTCCTGTGTCATTCCTAGGAGCCATTGCTGATTATCCATGTGGTTGTGGGGAAGATGGAGCTCTTTGGGATATGAAAGGGCAGGGAGTCCAGGCTTGGGCTAGAATCATTGCAGAGGGGGGTTCCTCTCTTTGGGCCCATCCTAGGGATGAGATGCATCTTCCTCGGCCTCGGGGTGAAAGACCACCTACCTGCAGATTCCACATGGCACACATGGATGTAGGGAGATCACACGGTACTGAAGATGTAGCACTGTCCAGACACTGCACTACCCAGGGAAAAAAGCCTGGCCCCCACCCCCAGCACAGGTCTCAGCAATGCCAGCCTGGAGTGGGCCTTAAGACTGCACCCGTCCTGACCCCCAGCACTCCCACAGACTGGGATCTTGGATTTGTCTTCTCTGGTGAGGTCACTATGCCCAAAGCACAGCAGGTGCTTTCTGTGCAAGATGCCTTCCCTCATGAGAACAAGGCTGTGTGTCTCTGGGAGGCTCTCCTGGTAAGGACTAGAAGACTGGGACTGACAGCTGGCAGAGAGGTGAAGACAAGCCAGTCTTTCCCTCCAGGGATAGGAGGCTCACAGGCGCTTGCTATTTGAAAGGTCACAGCAGCAGGCTGGGCTCCTGCTCATTAGTAGCACCACCTGCAAACAGCCCCACTTGGGTCATTGGCAGAGGTGATGAAACTCCAAGACAACTTGTCTTCTCTAATTGAACCAGAAGCCAAGTGGAGGATGTTTTCCTCTTAATAGCTCATATGTCCTCATTAGGCTTGTGGCTACCACCCAAAATAAATGTCAGAAGGTTTGTGATCAGAGGATCTGCAGGCCCTGTCTTCCAGCTCCCTGTTCTCTCTGAGTATAGAGAACACTGAGGTACCTTCTATGATAAGCAGGTGGAAGCAGTCAGAGGGAAGCTGGGTCTGGTGTTGGCACACCCCATACTGTGCCCAGGGCAGACATGACTAATCAATTTCAGCACATATTCATTGAGTCTAGTATTAGCCTCACCTTTTCCATGCAGCCCAGCTACTCCATGAAACATGGAGCCACTGACTACTCCTTAGTAAAAGGGATGGGGACTGTGCTGGCAATCTACCATGTGGCACAAAAATCCTATACTTGGCTAGGTTGAAGTTCTGAGCTAAACGGCTGATGCCTTGAAGAAGGATGGAATGGAGGGACTATGCCTTTCCCAGAGCTGAGACCTGGGGCTGGGGTTGGGAGTGATCACTATAGGAAGGCTAGTGGTTAGGCATGTTACTTAAATAATGTCCATGCCAGGTGACTGAGGAGAAAGCAGAAGGGAAGATTGCCTGGTAGAGAGCATGCAAGGTGTTTACTCCCCAGAGACCAACTTCCGTTGTCTCTGTCAGTTTGGGATTACCTGTCAGTAGACCTCAGGCTGACAACAGGGAGTTTGTTAACTGGGGCAGTGGTTCTGGGAAGGGGCTGTGAGGTACCATGTGCTCTTCTCTCTGAGACAAACAGCTGTTTGCTTCCTTGCCTGTCTATTGCAGATGACGGGAAACTGTCCCTGGAGGAGTTTCAACTCTTCTTTGCAGATGGTGTCCTCAATGAGAAGGAACTGGAGGGCCTCTTCCACACCATTGACTCAGACAACACCAAGTGAGCCCAGGCTACTGTGGGAGTGCCCTGGGGATGTAGAGACCCCTCCCCTCTCCACAATATCAAGGTTCTGCTTAAAGACAAGAGGCCTGGAACTCCTCTGACTCACTAATCAGAAAGTCAGACCCATTTGGCCCTCACTTCCAGGCTGAGTGACTGTTGTGTGTGTGACTGACCCAAAGTTCTTTCTGAGCCACCTTGGCCAAGCAGGGAGAGACCCTGGGCCTGATGTAGTACACACAAGACTGCCTGTCAATCTCGATTCAGTTTGAACCCCAGTGCTACCCTGGAATATGCTTTCTAAGATCCTGTCCCCGTGAACCCGCATCCCAAACCATCCTGTAATGTATAGAACCTGAATGAGTAGAACCTCAACTCTAGCCTGAACTTCTGACCTTGGATCAAATTGAATTTTTTTTTTCTGCAACCCAGTCATGACTTGGACCTGTAGCTCAGTCGCTCCGGACACTTGGCCTCCAGAGCCAACATAAGTGTGTGCACTGCCCACACTCGCAGGCCCTTCACTCATCTTTGTCCATTGCTCCTGAATTCTGCCTGGGTGGGTAAGAGCCACCTGGTCACCTCCCTCCGCCCCACCGAGGTGCTGAGGACTAAAGTTTCTAGGGGTGCTAAGGGTCACTTTGAGGCCCCAGGACTAGTGATGATGTGGATACACAGTTATAACCAGACCAGTTTGCAGGGCTAAAGTAACCCAGAGCTGAGGCTGGAGACCTGACAGGGTGTAATTTTCTGGGGATGCCACTGTGTAGGAGTGGCTTCGATCCTCATAACAGAGCAGGGGACACTGTCTCCAGGCCCCATGAGGTCTCACAACTTCTCTGCAGGCTCCTGGGCACACACTGAGTCACACATTCTCACTGGAAGCCTTAGGTGTCAAGCAAACTAGGTGGAGGAAGAGGCGGCTCTGCTTTAAGACATTGACCTGGAGACGGGTGCGTTGGTGGTGCACGCCTTTAATCCCAGCACTGAGGAGGCAGAGGCAGGCAGATCTCTGAGTTCGAGGCCAGCCTGGTCTACAGAGTGAATTCCAGGACAGCCAGGGCTACACAGAGAAGCCCTGTCTCGGGAAAAAAAAAAAATGTTGACCTGAAGGATAGAGTTGGGGAAGTGAAGTTGACCTTACTTTAGGGAGGCACTCTGGGTTCTTTCCTCTGGTATCCCCCAAAGTAGAAACTAAAAACATTAACTAGCCCTTGAGTTGCTAAGTGTTTCTGACCCAGACAACTCACACATCAGAAGCAACATCCCAGGCAGTCAGAGAAATTCCAAGGCAGTCACCGGCCTTGTAATCTACAGCAGAAAACGTTTACCCAGATGTGTGCTGTTGAACATGGGATCTACCAAAACCAGTCCTAGGCCAGGACAGAGGCTAAGCCCAGAAAGGAGAAGGTGTCAGGCCACGCAGACCCTGCCTGGCCCCTCTGCAGTATCTAGTGCTGATACCTTCCCCAACCACCCCCAGCCCTGAGCAAGGACCAAGTCCTTCCCTGGAGTGAAGCCCAGGGCTAGAATAGAGGCTGACCCCAGGACCCCAAGAGTCCTTTTGACAACCTGTAATAGTCACAGCCCATCTTGCACGCCTTTCCTCGCCCTACCCCCAGGCTCAGCCCCTCACTACTCCCATCTACTCATGATATGGCTCACAGACTTTGAAAGAAACGTTGTGCAGCCAGGTATGCTGGCATAGATCTGTAACAACACTCAAGAGGCTGAGGCAGGAGGATCAGGAGAGTTCAAGGCCAGCCATGATTATATAATGTAACCTTGTCTCAAAATAAGGAGAGAAAGCAGAACATGACCCACCTTCCATCCTCTTCTGTGAAGTAGGGATCACACCAGTGCCTAGGAGGTAAATGGGAGGGCCATATCACGTGTTTTTTTTTGGTTTTGGTTTTTGTTTTTCGAAACAGGGTTTTTCTGTGTAGCCCTGGCTGTCCTAGACTCACTCTGTAGACCAGGCTGGCCTCCAACTCACAGAGATCTATCTGCCTCTGCCACCCGAGTGCTGGGATTAAAGGCGTGCGCCACCATGCCCGGCTCAGAAGTGTTTTAAAGACTGCACAGAAAGCCAGAAATAGGCCTGCTGATTCTCTCCCTCTTTCTCTCTCTCTCTCCCCCTTATTGCCTCCCTCCCTCTACAGCCATGTGGACACCAAGGAGCTATGTGGTAGGTACCTGGATCTACAGCAACCATGGTGGGGGGCAGAAATACCCAGAGGAAGGCAAAGCAATATGGACCTAGTTGGGGCAGGTGGGAGGGCCCCAGGGAGAGGGGTAGGATCCCCTGTGACCCCTGACCTTTGCAACCTCCCTCCCCAGATTACTTTGTGGACCACATGGGAGACTATGAGGATGTCCTGGCCTCCCTGGAGACCTTGAACCACTCAGTCCTGAAGGCCATGGGCTACACCAAGAAGGTCAGTGGGTGTAGGTAGTACTCTCAGGAAGCTAAGACCTGAGTGCCAGTTGATTCTAGATTTTTCTGATCATTGTTGCTCAAGCGTGTCTGGCTTTGTGGTGACAAATATTTGCCAAGGGGTCCTTGAGGAGTGGAGATAAGCCACATAATGATAATGAAAGGGACATATGGGTGGATAACTTGGTCCGGTAGGGAGTACGTCAGGGTGTGAGGGCCTTTCCCAGGGTCAAGACGGGTCCCGGAATAGAACCCTGGTGAGGGCAGGAGTCCCCGAGTGATTGGCTCCTTGGCAGGCAGTGCAAGACCCTAGGTATCTGAAAGTGGGAGTTTTGGGTTTATTTATCCAAACTTGACCCACGAGTGTCTCCTGAGTAGCTGGCTCCGTGTGCAGTGGAGGAAGGCCTGTTTGATCTGGTCAGTGCCTAAGGACTGGAGCCTGGGTAATGGGAGCATCCATCTTCCAGACCTTGAAGGAACTGGAGGAAGCAGTTTCTCTAAGCTGCTGAGGACAGGGCTGCATAGGTCACCAGCAGCTCCCTCAACTTCTTGTGTGAAGCCTGTGACCTGCCTGCAGCAGACTGGAGGGCCCCCTCCTTGTTGAGTCTTCCCCTTTTGCCCCACCCTGTCCCCAGCCCCCACTTAGCCACACTGCCATTCTGCTGTGGGGCTGTCAGGAGTCTTGCTGTTTGCAAGTATTTTAGGACCCTGTAAGAGCTACTCTCAAAGGGAGTTCATCGGTTGCAGCTTTGCAAACCAACCCAGTGTCCCATGGTGGCTGGAGTGCTAGCAGGGTTAACAGGGTGTGAGTGTCAGCCTGCTCTGCCCAGGAGGACTGCAAGAGGGAGGGGAAGATGGATCATGTAGCAAACCCCTCCTGGATCTCTCCCTCCCATCTAGAAGCAGAGCCCTGTCCCGGTAAGGTTGTAATGAGACATTGGTCCCACGTGGTGGTCTGCCTGCTTTTCCATCATGGGGTGAAGGAGCAGAACCTCACCACCCATGAAGGAGAGGGGCTGAACTCCTCTAAGGAGACACAGAACAGTCCTAGCTATGGTACTACCAGGACTTCACACATATGGCCTTGGGTAGTCCTGGTGGCTTCAGATGATGCAGAAGCATCTTTGTAGAGCCTGACAAGGGTAAATGGTTTTTTGGGTTTTTTTTGTTCTTCTTGGGTATCTGGCCTATTTGTAAAGAGGCATCTTGCTGGTGATTTTTAATGTTTTCCTTGTGTGCTGGCTTAGTTTTTATGTCAACTTCACATAAGCTAGAGTCATCTGAGGGAAAGGGATCTCAGTTGAGAAAAATCCCTCAACAGATTGGCCGATGGGCAAGCCTATGGTGTTTTCTTGGTTTGATGATTGATGTGAGAAAGCCCAGCTCATTTTGGGTGGTGCCCCTCCTGGGCTAGTGGTCTTGGATGCCATAAGAAAGCAGGCTGAGCAAGCCACAATGAGCAAGCCAGTAAGCAGCATCCCTCCATGGCCTCTGTATCAGCCTCGGGTGTCTTCCCTGATTCCTGTCAGTGGACAGTGCTGTGGAAGCTTGAGCTGAAATAAACCCTTTCCTCCCCAAGTTGCTTTGGCCATGGTGCTTCATCCCAGCAAGAGACACCCTGACTAAGACACCTTTCAGTCCCTGGGTGTAGCTGAATGCTTTGTCTTCTGATGCAGTAGCCTCTGTCATGGTTGGCTGGGCTAGTCTCCTGCGTGCTGGCTAGTGTGGGCTCCTCTGGTGACGGTTGCATGTAGCATGCTCCCCAGATCCCAATGCATCACAGTGACGCCAGGCCCTGGCTTCCCAAGTTTGTCTCTCCCCTAATTGCAATATTAATGTGAGTTCTTATTTTAGAAGCCTCTTCAGTTCAGCCTGTGCAAAAAATGTTTTTGCCTTCCCCTTTGTTCAGTCTTGTCTGGGCGGTGGCAAGGAATCTGCTCAAATGCCTGTGGGTTGGTTTTTTCGTTTGTTTGTTTTGTTTTGGGTTTTTTTGTGTTTTTTTTTTTTTAATGATCTGATGATTTTGCCTCAGCTATCGACGGGTGGATTCTATTTTTAGATTCTCTCATATCGAATAGTCAGCGATCCGTGATTAACTCTCTGTCATTAGCACGTCATTCTTTCAGCGTCCCTCACTCAGTTCTGTCACCTACTGAGTGTCTCCTCTCTGCACTGGGAGTTGAGGTGGGATAATGGGCCTGGGAGCACATCATATGGGTGGACATCCTCTGGGTGGCTCACCATCCCCCATATCAATGGAAGTGTTTTGTTTTGTTTCTTCGAAAATAAAAAAAAAATTATCCAGAACTCTTGTTGGGTCAAGGGACTAAAAGGATAGAACCGGTGCCATAGGTCTTATTTTATTATGTTATGTGTGAGGTGTTTTGCCTGCATCTGTGACCCATGTGTGTGCCTGGATCCCACAGGAGCCAGAAGCAGCCATTGGATCCCCTGGAACTGGAGTCACAGCTGGTTGTGAGCCAGCTGTGCTGGGACTCAAACCCCGAGTAATCTGTCAGGGCTCTTAATCACCGAGCCATTTCTCCAGCCCCTATAATAGATAGTTTATAGCCCACCCTAATGTCGTCATTTCCTTATTGGTGTGTTCACTTTAGTATACTCTTTTTTTTTGGTTTTTCGAGACAGGGTTTCTCTGTGTAGACCAGGCTGGCCTTGAACCTACAGAGATCCACCTGCCTCTGCCTCCCGAGCGCTCTTTTTTTTTTGGTTTTTCAAGACAGGGTTTCTCTGTGTAGACCAGGCTGGCCTTGAACCTGTAGAGATCCACCTGCCTCTGCCTCCGAGCACTGGGATTAAAGGCCTGCGTCACCATGCCCGGCTTAGTATAGTCTTTAACAAACCTGGGCACGTTGACTTTTATGATCAATTGTGTACGGCATGTTCTTATGATTATTGTTTAAAGCCTAAACCATTGTTTGACCAAGACAGACACTTCATGCAGAAAAGAACAATAAAAAGTCCTTAGGGGGTTGTAAGGTGGGGCTGTCACAGTCTCTGAACACTTCAGAAACTCCAGGATTTGTCAGCTGTCAGCTCCCTCCTCCCTTGCTTCCTCCTTCTCTCTCTCTCTCTCTCTCTCTCTCTCTCTCTCTCTCTCTCATTCCCCTTCCTTCTTTTCTTTCATTTTGTTTGTTGTCACAGGATCTTACTGTGTAGGTCAGGCTGGCCTCTAACTTGCCATCCTGCTGCCTCAGCTTCCTCAGTACTGGGATTATAAGCATGTACCACTTAAAACTGCTTCTTCCAAGCCGGGCGGTGGTGGCGCACGCCTTTAATCCCAGCACTTGGGAGGCAGAGGCAGGCGGATCTTTGTGAGTTCGAGGCCAGCCTGGTCTACAAAGTGAGTCCAGGACAGCCAAGGATACACAGAGAAACCCTGTCTCGAAAAACCAAAAAAAAAAAAAAAAACTGCTTCTTCCGTTTTAAAAGTCTTACATTTGACAGTGTTGTCTGTTTTAATTACATATTTCTCATAACCAGCCTCAAACACTTATTTAATATGTGTGTTATGTTTTCTAATTTATTTTGCTTCTTCTTATAATTCTTGTCCTCTGTTGGGCTGTGTTATTGCCATGGCTCGGGTTTTTTTTCTGTTTGTTTGTTTTTTACCTTGATGTGAATGGAATGCTCTGGTTAGTATGAAATTTTGAAATACAAAACATTGATCATGGCCACCACAGATGTTACCATGCAGTGTTCTTGTCCCCAACGTTTTTTGAGCGTCTTTGCATTCACTGTATTGTGATGAAGACAGGTGACCAGTAAGTTTCCTCCCCCATCGTGTCCTGTGTGGACCCATCTTTTGGCCACATGACACTTGGTCACAGAAGCCTGAGAGGGACATTTGGAGACTGTGGAATATCAGACCTGAAAATAGATGTCACACTCTTTAAAAAGACAAAGCTGGTCTCTTCTGCACTTGTTAGAGGGACACCTTGGAGATGATACAGCTGGCTTTGGAGAAGTCAAAAAATACACATGTGAACATGTGCCTCTGTGTGTGTGTGTGCCTCTGTGTGCATGGGGGGGGGGTGTTGTTTCTCTTTCCACAACCATGGGTCCTGGGGATTGAACTCAGGTTATCAGAATTGGCTGCAAGTACCTTTGCCTTCTGAGCTAGTTCACAGGCCCTTTTCCCTGTTTATAATTTTCTTTTTTTTTTTTTTTTTTCGAGACAGGGTTTCTCTGTGTATCCTTGGCTGTCCTGGACTCACTTTGTAGACCGGGCTGGCCTCGAACTCTCAAAGATCCGCCTGCCTCTGCCTCCCAAGTGCTGGGATTAAAGACGTGCGCCACCACCGCCCGGCTTGTTTATAATTTTCTAATTCATCGTTCCTGTGGGACAGCAGAAAGCTAACTTTTCACACTAAACAGTATCTTGTCATTTAATTCTTGTTTTTCTATTGTTTTTCCTTCTGTATATTTGTATCTATTTTGTTTGATGCATCTAGACTTTTATTGTGTTTTTTTATTATATCAAATGTAGGTTTTCAGTAAGTGAGTTCAGAAAATGAACTATGGAGTGCCAGGTTCCAATTGGTGTTCACCCAGAACCTCGATGGTGGAGAAGGTTTTGGCGGATAATTCTTGCAACTTTTCAATTTGTAGTTCTTTAATTTCTTTAAAATTTTTATTTTAAGGGCTGGAGAGATGGCTCAGCGGTTAAGAGCACTGACTGCTCTTCCAGAGGTCATGAGTTCAATTCCCAGCAACCACATGGTGGCTCACAACCATCCACAATGAAATCTGGTGCCCTCTTCTGGCCTTCAAGCAGAACACTGTATACATAATAAATAAATAAATCTTTAAAAAAAAAAAAAAAATTTTTATTTTAAGCCATCAGAGGCCAGAAGAGAGTGTCAGATCCCCTGAATTACAGAGGGTTATGAGTCACCCTGCGGGTGCTTAGGAACCACACCTAGGTCTTTTGAAGAGAAGTTAGTGCTCTAACCACTGAGGTGCCTCTCTGCCCCAATATTTTTTCCATTAATTAATTTATTTTACATCCCAATCGCCACCCCTCCCTCCTCTCCTCCCAGTCCCACCCTCCTACCCACTTCCCGCATACCCTTGCCCCCCTCCGTCCCCCGTCCCCCATCCCATCCTGTCATTGTCTACCCCTACCAACCCACTCTGGCATATCAAATGGCATCAGGACTAAGTACCTCCTCTTCCACTGAGATAAGATAAGGCAGCTCTGCTAGGAAAATGGGATTAAAGAGAGGCAACAGTGTCCAAATCAGAGATAGAACCTGCTCCAATTGTTAGGGGATCCACTGGAGGACCAAGCAGCCCATCAGCTTCATATGTGTAGTGGGGCTAGGACCAGTCCCTGCATGTTCTTTGGTTGGTGGGTCTGTCTCTATGAGCTCCCCTGTGTCTGAGTTAATTGGCTATGTGGGTCTTCTCCAATATTTTTAATGTGCTTTCAGGAAAGTTTTATTTGCTGCCTTTTACTAATATTTTAACACTTTCTCTGTAATTTTTTTTTTGAAACGTTTCTCTGTGTAACAGCTCTGGCTTTCCTGGACTCACTTTGTAGACCAGGCTGTCCTCAAACTTACAGAGATCTGCCTGCCTCTGCCTCCTGAGTGCTGGGATTAAAGGTGTGTACTACCATGCCCAGCTTTTCTCTGTAATTTTTAAGAGCGTCTATTTATTTATTTGTTTGTTTGTTTGTTTGTTTGTTTATATTTTCAGGCAAGGTCTCCCTGTAAAGCCCTAGATGGCCTTGAACTCACAGAGATTCACTTGCCTCTGCTCCCAAGTACTGGGATTAGAGGTGTTTTTTTTGTTTGTTTGTTTTTCGAGACAGGGTTTCTCTGTGTAGCCCTGGCTGTCCTGGACTCGCTTTGTAGACCAGGATGGCCTCGAACTCACAAAGATCCGCCTGCCTCTGCCTCCCAAGTGCTGGGATTAAAGGCATGCGCCACCACCGCCCGGCTTTAGAGGTGTTTCTTAGTCAGGGTTACTATTGCTGTGATAAAACACCAGGACCAAAAACAACCTGGGGAGGAAAGGGTTTGTTTGGCTCACACTTCCACAGCATAGTCCATCATTGAAGGAAGTCAGGACAGGAACTCAAGCAGGGCAGGAACCTGGAGGCAGGAGCTGATGCAGAGGCCATGGAGGGGCGCTGCTGACTGGCTTGCTCCCCATGGCTTGCTCAGCCTGCTTTCTTATAGAATCCAGGACCACCAGCCCAGGGGTGGCAATGCCTACAGTGGGCTGGGCCCTCCCACATCAATCACTAATTAAGAAAATGCCCTCCAGGCTTGCTTGCAGCCCGATCTTATGGAGGCGTTTTTTTTCTGAATTGAAACGCTAGCCTGTGTCAAGTTGATACATTAAAGTGTGGAGCACAGGTGTGCGCTGCTAACCCTGGCTCAGAGTGTCGCTTGAAATATTCCTACTTGACTCACTACTTCCTCATTTATGATTGGGCATATTCGTTGATTTCTAAGATTTTACTGTTATATATTCTTATTATATATAATATACATATCATACTATGACTGTCACCCAGTGCACATAGATATGTTCACTCCTTATACTATTCTTAAGGACCGATTATTATCAGAACTGGAGGGTTACTGGGCTGAAGAATATGATCCAGAGTCTGAAGAGATGGCTCAGAGGTTATGAATGCTTGCTGCTCTTCCAGAGGACCTGAGTTCAGTTCCCTGCTCTCAACACCTTCTAACTCCCACTTCCTCTCCTGGCCTCCACAGGCACCCACACATATGTAAAAATAAAAAGAAAGTCTTCAAAAGAATACGAACAAGTTGAATGGAGTGATCCACACCTGGCATTCTAGCTACTCCCCAGACTTAGGCAGGATTGTTCCGAGTTCCAAGCCAGCCAGAGACCCTGCCTCAAAAAAAAGTGTGTGACTGGTCGAAGCCTCTTGATACTCAGCAGACTTGCTTTATATGACAGCTGGGTCTCTGTCACCAAGGTTAGCAAGGCTCCCAGCAGCCTCTGCTCCAGCCCCAAGGATGTAATAACAGCCTGGTCGCACATTGCGTCCTCAGCCTCCTTATCTCTTGTCCTGTTTTCTCATTTAAGCTCAAGCGTCCTGGAGGTGTTGTAGCTGGTGCTGTCTGCCTGATTGAGTGTGATTGCAGGACCTTCTGCTCCGGCTTCCTCTCTGCAAAGCCTTTGCTACTCCGGTGGGGTGCACCCCAGCTGCCTCTTGTTTAATCAGCTCCAGAATGGTGTCTGCGCCCGGGGGACTATGGCTGCCTTTCTTCATTATGAGTGTTCTGTCTCGGCTGACAGCTCTTGTTCTTCCTCAGTCTCATTCTTTCTTTACCTCTTTTACGCTCTTCTTTTTGATGGTCTGCTGTGCTTCAATGATTATGACTTAGAAGATGAAAAATCTTCATTTTCATCTTACTAGTGAAGCTGGGCATGGTGACACACACATTTAATCTCAGCATTTGGGAGGCAGCGGCAGGTGGATCTTTGTAAGTTCAGCTGGTCAAGGGGCTTACTACCAAACCTAGTAACCTGAGTTCAGTTCCCAGGACCTACATGGTGGAGGGAGAGAACAGACTTGTCCTCTGGCCTCCATACATGCATCATGGCATGAGCGAGCACACACATGCAAACACATACATACACACATGTAAATAAATACAAGAGAATTGTCAGTGACTAGCATTTTTCCTTCCTTCCTTCCTTTTTCCTTCCTTCCTTCCTTCCTCCCTCCCTCCCTTCCTTCCTTTATGGTTTTTCAAGACAGGGTTTCTCTGTGTATCTCTGGCTGTTCTGGACTCACTCTGTGTAGACCAGGCTAGCTTGCTTCTGCCTGTGCTGGGATTACAGGCATGCACCGCCAGGCTCTTCTTTACCTCTGAAGTTCATGCTTACACAGCTTCCTTCTTTGGGGATCTTTCCCAGTGGCTCAAGCCTGGATGTTAGGGGAGATCTGGCAAATGTGAGTGCTCAGTAGGGTTCTAAATGACTCCCATTGTCCTGTAAATGACTCTGTCACACGTGCAGAACAGACCTTCGGACCCTTCCATTGAGGAGTTATTCTCTTGGTTCTTGGCAGAGAAGAAAATGATAATGTCTCTATTGGCTCCTCCAGAAGCTGGCCTATCTTTGGAATTCACATTTATTGCATTTACTGACCGCCTTGTCATACCCTGGCCTTATTGTTGTGAATATACTCCTCACTCCTGAACTGCTCAGAGCCCTTCTAGCAGCCTTTTTCTGGGGGTTAGGTTTTTTTGGGGTTTTTTTTGTTTGTTTGTTTGTTTGGTTTGGTTTGGTTTTTGCCATGTTATGTCACCTTGCTCATTAGGAGGTATTCAGTTATTCAGTTGTCGGACTCCATTGCTGTCTAGGCCATAGGTGGCATCAGGTTGTTAGAAAGACAGTCAGGAGATGTCTGTACCTCAGGCTAGAATATCTTTCTCCACCATGATCTGCCAACAGTGGCCCTGAGCCAGGCCTCGGGACAGAATGTCCACCTTCGTGTACCCTTCCTCTTGCCGCCCCAACGCCTTGTTCCTCAGGCTCTCTCTGTCTCTCAGCCATGTTTCCCAATGTGTAATTATTGCTAATTAATTCCCAGTCAGATTGATGGATGGTTTAATTTGCTTTCCTTGAGAGCCTTGTTTTCCCTGCTTTGCCAGGAACTGGGCAGAGTTCCAGTGCACAGGGGGAGGGGTGGCTCCAGAGGGGGAAGGCTCGGTGGTGAAGGTCCACTACCTCTCCCCATCAGAGGTTACCTCCGCACCCCATTGACCCTAAGAAGCAAAGCTTCTCCCACCTTCTCTGCAACCTTCTGCAGAGGCAGGAATCTCAGCGAGGGGCATCAGTGCTGGCCTTGCCTGGAGAGGTTCTGTCACATACCTTACAGCAGAATCTGAAGGAAAATCCCTCACCCTCCTCTCTCCAGAGCTTACTCCTCACCATGTGCGCCTGTCCACCTCTCTGCTTCCCCCACTTCAGCCCCTCCCCCCACTCCTGAGCACTGGCTTCAGGAGATTTCCTTGGGAGCCATTTAACCCTCCCTCTTGCCTACACTCATTGTTTTCAGTGAGTTGTCTGGATAGCAGAAATGAAGACTCGAGGCACAAAGAATTCTTGTAGAAGAAAGGAGGGAGCAGAGGCCACGAGGCCACATCTCCTGGTGCTTTCTTTCTACTGCAGCAACAAAAACACCACTGTCCATGCATGATTGCTGGCATTATTACCATCTCTCTTACCACCATCACCACCACCGCCACCATCATCATCAGCATCACCATTATTAATACCGTCACTACCACCATCACCATCATAACTGCCATCACCACCCCATCATCATCACCATCATAACTGTCATCACCTCCAATATCATCACCAGCATCACTATCATCATCACTGTCACCAATATCTCCATTGCTGTCTTCAACATCGTCATTACCATCATCAATTCACCAACACCAACACCAAGCTCTGGAGAGAGGAGGGTGAGGGATTTTCCTTCAGACTCTGCTGTAAGGTATGTGGCAGAACCTCTCCAGGCAAGGCCAGCACTGATGTCCCTCGCTGAGATTCCTGCCTCTGCAGAAGGTTGCAGAGAAGGCGGGAGAAGTCACCGTTATCACTGTCAGCACTGTTACACCTTTATCACCACAGTTTCCTGTCTGTCCTGTGATGGACACTGTGCCTGGTATCTTATACTCACCTGGTCACTAATGGTTACCATGTAAGATGCTCTCTGGGCTTGGAGAGGTGATGCAAATGAAACCAGAGGTCCAACTTTGGTCCTCTCTGAATCTGGGGACCCTGCTTTGTACACTCTGAAGCCTCCAAGGTGCAGGAGGCAGTTCAGGGCCCCACAGTGCAAAGCAGAGACATTAGGCCAAGGTGTCCCCAGCCCCTGTACCAATCCACATCCAGGTTCTTTCTCAATGCCTCCAGGTGTATGAAGGTGGGAGCAATGTGGACCAGTTTGTGACCCGCTTCCTTCTGAAGGAGACAGCCAATCAGATCCAGTCGCTGCTCAGCTCTGTGGAAAGTGCTGTGGAAGCCATCGAAGAACAGACCAGCCAGATCCGGTATGTCAGTGGGACATATTGGGGTACTCATAGCAATCTGACTCTTGTGCACCTCAGATCTGGGTTGCCTTGGGCAAGTTGCTGCACCTCTATTTCTCCAAGTACAATGTGAGGACAAACTTAGGACCTAGTACCTCAGTCATGAGGCTTATATGGGACAGAACACGCTTAGGACAAAAGCTGATATGGGACATGTGCTATGGAGACCCATAGATCTTGCCACAGTTCTCCTTATTCACACAACAGCATCCTGCCTGCTGCTTGATCCACTTCTGAACACTGGAAACCAGGTTGGAAAGTGGTATCTGGCTGCAGATCAGGGATGTGAATGCCACGTGCCAGTAGAGTGTCTTCTTGCTAAGAGCCCTGTGGATCCCCAAGGGCTCCCTTCTTTGTTATCTGGAGAGCTGGGTAGGTTGAGGGAGCTACTGAAGGTAGGGTAGAACCAAACTAACACTGAAGGAGGAGACTCTGGAGAGGGATGAATTTCAGGGTGTTGCTCTTTTGGTTTCTGGGTACACCAGTAAGCACCCAGGGAGTTTCATCACAGGGACTGTGGGTGTTGTGTACCTGGTGCCTGGACTGGAGCACTTCAGTCTTTCTAAGAAGGGCCTGCTCATAAGGCGTCATAAGAGCCCCTCAAACCTTTGTGAGGCTCTTATGACACCATTGCCAGATATATTTGCTGTCAGGCCTTGAAGTGCAGTTCATGACCCTGCGTATGTGGTCCCGAGTGTCCACACTGTCAACAGCCACCTTTCTGGGAACAGACAGCTTTCCCTTTACTGTTTTATTATCATCATCTCGATCAAACTTACCCCTTTTCTCCTGCTGCAGACAAATAGCAGCCTCGGGTAATTTTTCTGGCTGCCTTCCTACACTACATGGCTCCATCCGTGTTTCCACCTGCCTGCCCCCACAGGGAGGAGATAACTCTGGGGTGTCAGTGGAAGGAGTGGGTGGTGTGTCTTGATGGGACATCTGTTCCACACCCACAGGCACCTCACATTGCCCCACATCTTAACACTTTTGGCTCCAGACCCTGAGTTCCCCGGGGCTACCCTGTGGCCCCGCCCTGGAGCAGCCCCCAAGGGTGCTGTGTTCCAGGAAAAGCCACTATGTAGATCCTGCTGCTTGAGGGGCCTCCCACTCAACTCTTCATGGTCTGAGGGACACTGAATTTGTTGCTGGTTTGTAGAGATGTTGTGATTGACAGCTCAAAGCCTCCTCTAGCCTTTCCTTGAGGTGGGAGCTGAGCCTGTTCCTCAACACGGGAGAAAGACTTGCTAAGCTTTCAGGGGTCACAGGAGAGATTTCAAAATGTACTGAAGGGTTCAGGGATGGGGAGGGGGGTGTCAATCACACACCCTGTTGACTGGTGTGTCTGTAATCAGTTTTGTAAAGCCCCCTTTGTAAGGGATTGGCTATTCACTCTGTATTTTTTGGAGACCCAGCTGGGTGCCAGTCACTGTGCTAAGAGCACAGCATGCCAGGTGAGTTTTGTGCACAGGGGAAGGATACACTGGGGACAAGCGATGGATGGAGTCTGGCTCAGGCCAGGCTCAGAGTTTTTTCTTACTGCCTTGTTTGGGGGGGGGGGGTCTCACTGACACAAACCCAGGTCTTCCATCCCAGAAGTCTTTCCAAAGCACAGTGGCCTCTATTGAGGGAAGGAGGGAAAGAAGGAGGGAGGAAGATACATGGTGTCTCCTCAGCCTGGGCTCAGCCTGGACTGGCTGGAAGCTATGAGCTGTGAGGTCTGCCAGATAGGTGCCTGGCCCAGCCTTACCTCAGCCATGGAAATGAGCCTGTAGGGCACAGGGCCTGGGCCCTCGAGTCCTGGCATGGAGCTATGCCCCAGCCAACCACATGGCCTTGGCCAAGTCACCTGTCTCATGGATCATGTTTCCTCCTCTGAGAAAATGAAGGCTACTCTGTAGCCAGACTAAGTTACTTTGTGGGTTGTTTTTCTCACCCTTTATCCCCCTGGTTTCACCCTCTATCACTAAAGAAAGAAGGATAGAGGTAAGAGAGAGAGAGAGAGAGAGAGAGAGAGAGAGAGATTCTTGAATCTAATCTCTTCTTGCTTCTTCTTTGAGCACAACTACTAACAACCAACTCCCCTCAATGACCAACAACCCCACCTCTCTTGGGGCGCTAGCATTTATGTACCCTCTGAAAAGTTCCCAGAATTTCAAACATCACACAATTGCAGAAATTATCTGCAGTTGGTAAAACCAGGCCTCTGCCAGAGCAAGAGGTAAATCATAGTCAGCCGTTGCAAAGTAGCCCCATATCCCTCACACCTGGAATTAAAATGAAAACGTGTGCTTAGAATATTGCTGAGTTTTTTAAAGAAACCAAAATTCCAGAGTTGTCACCACACCACTCTGGCCATCCTGCAGATGTGGGGCCACAGGGCAGGTCTGTGCACATTTCAGAACACGGTCAGTGCTTCGTTAAGTGCACCATGAAGGCTGTAGAAGTGGCCATGGTCCTACAGTTCCTTCACCAACATCATGTTTCTCCTGTACACACTACAGACAGGACCACTGCAAACCCAGCCATGGCATCACCGAGAGCCGCTTCGGAGGCCCCACTCCTCCTTACATCCCCAACCACAAGCTTGTGGCTCCAGAGCCAGGGAAGAGCCTGCCTGTGGGTGAGACGGCCTCTGTGGGCACTGCCCTCCAAAGGGATCCAAGTAATCTCCACTAGGGCCTACCCTGGGGGTTGGGGCTCTGCACCCTCAGGATGGCCCTGCCCACTACCAGGGTCTCTTTCGTTCTCAGCCACAGGGGAGCCAAAGGAGGAGGGGCTGGAAGGCCAGATAAGGCGGTTGGCAGAACTGATTGGGAGACTGGAGAGCAAGGTAGGCCTGCCCCACACCCCTATCTCACCTTTCTGCCAGCCCTATCCACTTTAGAGCTTGGGCGGGGGTGGTGAGACACCGTGGGGGGTTTCGGATTGTAGAGAGCGGGACTGTGGCGGTGGTCCTCACTGTGCGAGGGCAGGCAGCATGCCAGGCGCGGGCAGAGAGTAGCCAGCAGGGTCCTGTGGTGTGAACATTTCCAAGAAAACTGGCTCCAAGACCAGAGGCAAAAAGCAGGTGGGAGTGGGAGCGGGAGCCAGGGATGGTTCGGGGAAGCTTCCAAACGGGAGAATGCTGACAGCTAATACAGTCCGGAAGTGTGGAGCAGACCGGCCTTTACAGAGACCTTTCTGGAGACAGTGTGCGACTGGCAGTGCTCTCAAAGGGGCTTGAGATGGATGGGCGCAAGTGTTTCTCTGTTGGAGCTGGGTTTCTGTTGTTTGGCTTTGAATCTGTGGCTTAGCCTCTCTGAGCCCGAAAGTCCTGCTCTGATGACAGGGGACACGGTCAGGAGATCAGTGTTCCTCACCAAGGCTGGCGTGGTGGCTCAGGTCAGAGCCTGCTGTCCCAGTTAGCATCTAACACTAGCCATGTTAGCGCTGCTAGTCACCCTTTACCAAATTCCCCGCGCATGTGCTCGCAGGACTCCTACGCACCTGCCTACACCGAGCGACAGGTGTGTCAGAGCCCTGAGACTGAGGTAACATTTCTTCTGTTTTTCTGTATTTCTTTTGCAATGAGCGCTCCTACTTAGCTGGGCTAGGGTGTGTGTACTGAGGGACTCATTGGAGTGAAGCATGGGTCTTCTTCTCTCTGAGAGGCAGTCTGATGGGAGAAAAGGCAATACAGTCCGGAACTGTATTGCCAGCTACAGGACGGTGGCTGAAGCGGGGGTCCCCCTCCCACACTCCTTTTAAACCTGCTGCCTGGGGTGAGAGCAGCGCGGTGGGGACCTTGTGCTCGGTTGTCATAACAACTCAGTGGGGGCCCCAGGAGGGAGGCGCTTTGAAGCTTATTTTTAGTACTCCGGTCGCCCTAACAACCAGGCTTGCTGGTAACCAGGAGCACCTAGGCGTCCTGGAGATGGGGCGGGGTCTTCCGAGGTCTTTGATTGGCCTAAGCCACAAGCATGGGCCAATTCAAGCCAGCTCCAGGCTCCGCCCCCAGCTGGCCAAGCACCGCCTCCAACCGCACCTACAGGGTGGGCGTGGGAGGGATGGAGGTACTGGGTGGCAAGTCTGGGGACTGTTGGGCTCTCCATCTGACTGTGGAGAGGCCAAAGGGCTCCTGGTGGGGCCCCAGCCTTCCAGGAGCTGTCCCATGTGCCTGTTAAGTGACAGAAATGAGTCTGAACCTGAGAACACATCTTGTCCACTGGGCACTTTCTTGAGATGTGTGAGCAAGCAGTCAGTCGAGGCTGGGGATGTGATTCAGAGGCAGACCCTTGTTCAAACGTTTGAGAGCCACCGGCTCACCTGCCGCTGATTTCTTTAACAGTGGATGTGCCTCTTCCATGCTTATGTGCATGTGCCAGCCAGTTGGCAGAGTAGACAGGCACGGAGGCTGTGATTGTTGGGGTACCCACATTGAAGGAAGAAGAGCAGAATTTCTGTCATGTGGGGAAGAGACAAGGTTTAAACACAGACCCTAGTGTTCAGTCCATTTGGGGAATCTTTGGGGCCCCGGGGTTCTGTGCTGTGATACTGTGAGGACTGAACTTAGTGTGTGCTTGGGTGCCGGGTACTGGTGACCCACACAGCAGGCAGCAGCTGGCTCCAGGATGCTGGGAAATAAGACGTTCATGTTCATGGAAACCTTTCAATGGAAAGGTTCAGGGCTACGGGGGAGGCAGTGAGCCGGCCAAACAGACCATGGGTCGGTGGGGAACCTGAGATCACTGCTAAAGGGTGAGGTATGTGAGTTAGGGGGTCTTAGGGCTCTTATGAAATCGTGGTAAAAACAGTACCATGATTTTGGGACCCCTGAGTGCCCGGTACTGCCCCAGCCACACACCCCAAGTTTCCTGGGGCCCCATCTTGGTCTCTGAGCCTCCCAGTGCTTCAGAGGCCTAGGCCGTAAGGGGCTCGCTATCATTTCCCTGGCTCCCTGGTTCCAGGGTCCCCTCTGAGGCTTCTCTACGCCTGGGAGCTAAGTAGCCTTGTCCACTAGGGCAAGGGGCCCTGGGAGCTCCACTTGTCACAGCCTGGGAGATCTCAGAACCCCTGGCATATTGGGGCAGAGACTGTAACTCTGGAAGTGCCTGGGTGTGGTCCTGGGAACCTCCTTGGAGGTGGCTTGCATCCCGGGCATTGCTGTGTTTTGCTCCAGACCCTCTGGTTTGACCTGCAGCAGCGTCTCACGGATGAAGAAGGAACCAACATGGTGAGACCCTCTAGGCCCCTCTCCTCTGACCTGTTCCTCTAGCCCTCTGAGGGGTGTTGTAGCTCCATGTTTCTGGCCTCCCTTCTCTGCCCTCCCCTCCACAAGGGGCATGGTGAGCTGAGGCTCCAGGATTCTGATCAAAAAGCATTTGGCCTGGACCCGAGCAAGATTCTGGTCCAGTCATCAGACTGTGTGGTCAGAAAGGCAACCTATGGGTCATTGGCTGTGTCTCTTGGTGGGGCTTCCTGCAGCCTTCTTACTATTTGTGGGGACCCCAGGTGACTGTCTCCTTTAGCTGATTTTCAACTGTAAGAATCAAAAATGTGAAAGTTTTATTTTGACCCTTATGTCTTGACCTCTTGGAAGCAAGGTATAGGCTGCCGGGATTTGGACTATGTCCACAAGGCTGGGGAAGGGCTTGGCACGCATGTTCACTTCCCTTTGGCTCATAGCACCTGCAGCTGGTCCGGCAGGAAATGGCTGTCTGCCCTGAGCAGCTGAGTGAGTTCTTGGACTCCCTGAGACAGTACCTCCGAGGCACCGCTGGAAAAAGGAACTGCTTCCAGTAAGTGACAATTGCTTTCTGTGGGGCTTGGAGGTGTGGAGGGATGGCCAGGGACTCTGGCTGGCAGCAGTGGGGGGATCCTGGCAGAGCCAGCCCTTCCCTAGGGGAGGTACATGACAGGGAAGCAGAGAAAATGGGGCTCAGCTTCATCCCAGCTGTAGGAGGTGGTGGGTAAGTTCGCCCCCAGGTCCCGGGGGCTTACTCATCCATCAAACAGGCTGCATGTTAAGAGGGTAAATAAATAGAATAACCGGCTGGCTGAGGCCTTTCTGGTTCACGCTCAGTTCACCCAGCGTGACCACTGTTACTCACATAACACAGAGCCTGAGTCAAGTCAGTACCTGCTTGATTAAGGAGAGACAGTGTAGCAGATGGAGGACCTGTTCCACAACACAGGTCGCCTGCCTCCACCCACTCCTGTCCTGCTACCCTGGGCAGCTCAGCAAGGTGGAGCAGGTGACCGTGGCCACCAGTGAAGTGTCTGCACGTTGCCAAGACTGAGAAAGAGTGACGGTGGTTTGACCGGAGTGATTGGAGAATAGTCTACGGAGGGGTGCTAGAGGCTGTGGGTTGGAGGGTCCGTGTCAGGAGCCAGGTCGGTCCTGTCCTCTGTGTGAAGTTAAGATTGAGGAGTAGCAGGGTGACAGGGAGAAGCCACATCCTCACACAGGTAGGAGAGCCCTGGATTGGCTGACGATGGAGGGAAAGAGGGTTGGCAGGGAATGACCGACCAGGCCTTCGGGCTTCAGAGACCTGGTAAAGGATCAGCCCCCACCTATTGCATGAGAGAGGCCCGAGCACATAGGCAATTCGGCTGTGGAAGTCATGTGGGCTTCTTGGTGCCTGTGGGTGTGACACTGTTTCTGTCTGGAGGTTCCCAGTGAGGACAGGGCTCAGTGAGGTGCTGTGCAGGTGGTTGTTTTTCTTGGCTGTGCTGGGGCTGAATGAACTCTTGTGGGTACTAGGCACATGTCATTTCACCAGCCGATCCCAGCAGTGCCTTGGTTCTTCTTAAAGGAAGAGAGGGAAGGGGAGCTCTGCCCTGTGCTCCGGGCACCCCTTTTTCCTCACCTGCGCCTTCCTGGTTCTATTGCCCCTTTGCCCAGTCCTCCTTAAAGGATGGGATGGGGTTTGTACATCAGGGTGCAAGGTTTCCTCCTATTGTGTCCTCTGTACCCAAGCCTGCCCTGCTGGAAGTTTCCTCATGAGGAGCCATCAGCCAGGCAAACCTGGCTGGCTGTCATCATCCTGTGGTAGCCACACTCCCATGGGCCCCAATTGTCCATGATAACCTTTGCTGTGGCTAGAGAGAGACCTGCACTGACTGGTATAGGGCCATGGGCTAAGGCTGACAGGCACCCCCATCCACTCATCAAGAACCCCAAGATCTGCATGTGACTAGGCTGGCACATGATGAACTGACCGTGAGGCAGCAGTCCTGACCCCTCACTTCTCTCTTGAGCGACCTGACTTGCAATTAAATAGCCCTCACTCTAATGAGTCACCTCCTTGAGGGACTTAGGCATACTTCTGCCACATGTGGGAAAGAAAGGGATCCAGGATGCAAGAGTTGCTGGTGGGGACAGGGACAACACTGAGCCCACATGTTCCCACCACTGCTCCAGCTACCAGGATGTGCTCCATCTGTAGATGGAGTGACACCCTAGGTCACTCAAGGGACATGCCTGGGTTGTGGGTTATTCACTCTGGAGCAATACCTCCCTGAGCTTCAATTTCCTCTTCTAACCCAGGACTGGGCTTCCTGGGGTTGTCTTAAGGACCAAAGGAGACAGGCTGGGTACTTTGGTTTGTAAACATCTGTGTGGGTATGTGTCCATAGGTCAGAGGTCAATCTTGGGTGTTGTTCCTGAGTGCCCAGCTTGTGTGTGTACCAGGGGGTGGGGTGTGGGGTGTTTCTGGAGGATCTGTCTTAATTAGGGTTTCTATTGCTGTGATGGAACACCATAACCAAAAGCAACTTGGAGAGGAAATGGTTTATTTCATTTTGGACTTCATAGCACACAGTTCATCATAAAAAGCAGGCAGGGCAGGAACATAGAGGTGTACCACTTACTGGCTTGCTCAGCCTGCTTTCTTGGGCAGGACACCACCCACAGAGACTGGGACCTCCCCCCATCAATCACTAAGAAAATGCCCTACAGCCGGGCGGTTGTGGCGCACACCTTTAATCCCAGCACTTAGGAGGCAGAGGCAGGAGGATCTCTGAGTTCGAGGCCAGCCTAGTCTACAAAGCAAGTCCAGGACAGCCAGAGATATACAGAGAAACCCTGTCTCAAAAACCAAAAAAAAAAAAAAAGACCTGACCTTATGGAGGCATTTTCTCAATCAGGGCTCACTCAAATCAAAACTAGCCACCAGCACAAGGTCAGAGGACAACTTGCAGGAGTTCTCTCCTCCACTATGGAGGTCCCAGAATCAAACTCAGGTCTTCAGGCTGTTTCAAGTCCCTTTACCTGCTGAGCCATCTTTTTTTTTAAGATTTATTATGTATACAGAGTTCTGTCTGCAGGTATATCTGCAGGCCAGAAGAGGGGACCAGATTTCATTATGGATGGTTGTGAGCCACCATGTGGTTGCTGGATTTTGAACTCATGAACTCTGGAAGAGCAGCCAGTGCTCTTAACCGCTGAGCCATCTCTCCAGCCCCCTGCTGAGCCATCTTACTGGCCCTGACATTGTTTTCTTGAGACAGAATCTTCAGGTTTTCCACATGGATCCTGGGAGTTTGACTTAGGTTTTCACAGTCCTGTGCTGACTGAGCCCTCTCCCCAGCTCCCCAAAGCAGATGTTTGAAGTGTATCTAAAACCCTGCTCTCATTGTGGGCCATGGTGCTGAGCCAGGTAGCCTGGTGGCTGCCCCTGGAGGCTTGGAGTCATTGTGGTCCCTGGTGTCTTCTCCACTGCCCTATGGAGGACCAGTGAGGAAGAGAGAGGTTGAAGGCAGTGGTGGGCAGCCAGTCACAGCTATGTTGTCACTTCCCTGCAGCGTTGCCGCGGTGAGGCTGGCTGATGGCCTAACCTTTGTCATCTACGAGTTCTGGGAGACAGAGGAGGAGTGGAAGAGGTTGGTGTATCCCTGTCCCTACCGCATGCCCTGGGGTGGGGCTGACAGACTCTAGGCTCCTGTTTCTTGACCCTGAGGATTGTCAGAGGAGCGAGTGGGGAGGATGGTGAAGAGCCAGGCTTCTGGTTGCAAAGGCTTCTCCTTCCAGGCAAACTTCTTTTCCTGGCCAGCTTGTGCCTTTCACCCAGAGGCAGCAGGGTTCTTAGTGAGCCCCATGACCCAGGCTCTCCATCGGGCATCGTATGTAAATCTCTGCTCTAAGAACTCAGTTTCCCACAGCCTCCCTGCGCCCCCAGCTCGTGCCTGCATCATCAGGTGCTGGGCCCCAGAGTCTTGCTGTCAGTAGAGATCTGGAGGAGGGAGTGTCGTCGTGGGGCTGGCCACCTGGGCTACTGAGCTGGCTCAGAGCACAACAGTGCAGGCACCTCACTGACCTCCCCCAAAGGACACACAGTACTGCAGAAGTTTCTGCTTGCCCATGTACAACACACAGGAAGGATAAAGGGGGTCACATTGGCCCCTGTTCATCTCTGCAGTGAATACTCAGGACTGTGAGACTGAGGACCCAGGCAGAGCATAAGTGGTCACACAGGGCTGGATCTTAGACACAGGGGCTCAAGCCTCCTGCCGCTGCTTATCTGGAGGGAGGGGAAAGGTTAGAGCTACAGGTCTGATCTTGTTCTCATAGGCAGTGTAGACCCAAAGGCCCTCCTGGATGGATGCTCACAAGGTCGCAGCCCCTCCTGCAGACAGAGCAGGACTACACCTGGGCCCACCCCTAAAAGATCCCCCCCTCCTAGACATGCCCCTTGGACTAATCTGTGCTCCTGGCTTGCAGGCACCTGCAGAGTCCTGTGTGCAAGGCCTTCCGACATGTCAAGGTTGACACTCTGAGCCAGCCTGAGGCACTATCCCAGATCTCTGTGCCAGGTAGAGGGCCAGGGCCAGAACGGCCATTGGGGTGGGGTGCCCCAGATCTCCAAGCAGCAGAAGGGGCCCAGACCTACAGGCACTTCTTGTTCACTCACCACCACCAGGAATCCTGGCCCAGATGCAAGCTCCTGACCCAAGGCTTGGTGTGTACACAGGGCCAGGACATGCTACATATTGGGAATCACATGGGAAAGCTCTCCCCAGAGGGCCTGAGTGAGCAGCATGTAGTCACAAACCTGGCCTGGACTACTCTGCCCACGGCCTCCCATACTTTCCACTTACTCCTGTCCACAGCCATCCCAGCCTCCAGGGAAGGGGCCTTGATCTACATAAGCCCAGCCACTGACCACCATGTCTCTCTCCCCTGCTTCCAGCTGCCTGGTGCACCTCAGGCCGAGACTGACCCCTCCACGAGGCCCTGTTAAGGAGCCTACTGCCGTCCCCTCCCCCAGCCACCACCTTCTTGTAAAGGACAGTACCCCTTTTCTAGAGACTTTGGTAAACAGCTGTCTTTTCAATATACTAATAAAAAGATGTATATGTCCCCCTGCTGTGGCTCAGAGGAAGCCCCTCCCCTGGCATCCCCACACCTGACTTGACCTGGCAGGGCCTAAGTTAGCAAGAATGGCTTCCCAGGCCAGCCTTCAACCAACAGCTTCCCACCCCAGCCAGCCTCTGGCCTCCCTGAGTCTTAATAGCTGAAGCCCAGCAGGAACCACCTTGGATAGACAGGTTTCTTCCTCTACCTCCCTCCTCTTTGATGGCTCTCTCTACCTAGTAGAATCTGTGTGAACCTGTAGTACCCAACCTAGGCTTGGGTAGAGCCCAAGTCCCCAGCACCATGCTAGGCCCACAGCCACCAAATAAAATCTGGTTAGGAACTGTGTGTGTCATGTGTCTGTACCTTTCCCAGCTGAATAAAGGCAACTGGAAGAGGGAGGTAGTTGGGAATGCCATTGTGGGCAGCACAGAGCACGGTGGCTCTTTGCCAGCTCTCCCTGAGCCTCAGTGTTCTGGCAGTCAGTGGAACAATACTTCAGGGTAGGTATCTTTTTTGTGTGCTTTTTTTTTTAAAAAGATTTATTATGTATACAGTGTTCTGTCTGCAGGTATATCTGCAGGCCAGAAGAGGGCACCAGATTTCATTATGGATGGCTGTGAGCCACCATGTGGTTGCTGGGAATTGAACTCATGACCTCTGGAAGAGCAGCCAGTGCTCTTAACCGCTGAGCCATCTCTCCAGCCCCAGGGTAGGTATCTTGACATGTGAGTTTGGCCCCTGAGCTACCTCAACTGAAGCAGCTCACAGGAAGGGTGCAGAGGGGCTGGCTGGGTCATTTGCAGGTTGACAGCACAGGGCATCAACCCAGTTGATAAGGGAGGGCCAGGCACCAAGCCTCCAACTAGGCCATGGGGGATGATGGAAGGTGGCCAGCCTTCAAGGCCACCCTCCATAGATGGGTCCTCATCCTAATCAAAGCATCATTACCACACCAGGACTTAGAGCTGGCCTCCCAGGAGTCCAGGGCAGAGGTCACCCCCTGTCTTCACTGCTCACCTGTCAGTCTGAGACTCTCACAAAGATTTTGCCTTTATGGTGCTGTTTGGAAGGTCAGTTCTGAACATTCCATTCTGCTTCTCTCCTGGTCTGCAGGAAAGACTGTCAAGGAAAGCAGCAGGTCTCCCTCTGGCTAGGAAAGAATGGGAGGGAGAGGAGGCCACTGCCCCCCTCTCTGCTGGTGAGAGAGGCAGGACCACAAATGTGCTGCCTTCCAATGTGTACCACCACCCACCACCCATACAAGCCCCGCCACTCCTGCCCTCTTGTGCACCTGGAGCCTCATGTCCCCTGCTCCCTGGCAGGCTCCACCCTCCCCCAGGTGCAGCCCCTCCTCACAGTCAGATGCCAGCCACTCATGAACCACTCCAACGAAACCCACTCCTAGGCAGAGCGATGCAGGTTCAGGCCCCAGCTTCTGGCTCGAACTGGAATATCCAGCAGCCTTGGAGAATTAGGGACCTCATTCAGAAAGTGCAGAAGGCAAAGCCTCCCTGTGTTGGGTCAGGAATCATCTGGCTCAGCACAGGGAAGGCTCCTGCTGGCACCACCAGCCTGAGCACACATCGCCCTACCAGCCCAAGGCTACCACTTTCCCACTCAGGGCAGCTGCTTTATAAGTGAGTAGGCAGCTGCTTTGGGGGTATAGCTAAGGGGCCCCACTTAGAGCACGTCACACCTCTTTCATTCACCACACTTTGTCCAAGTTCTCCTCCAAAGCACAGCACAGCCGAGCGGCAGGCTTCAAGATCCTCGCTGTCGGGAGGGGTGGGAATGGGCTCTGAGGGAACGTTTCCCCTGACAGGTGCTCCAGCTTCCATGACATTTAAACTCTAGTCAGGTACAGGAATCACCCAGGATGCTCGCTGTGTGATCCTGGTACATCCAGAATGAGACACACAGACACAGAGAGGGCAGGTTACTCTCCGAGGTCACACAGCACATCAGTACCTCAAGAAGAGCCAAGTACAGAGCTTACTACCTACAATCCTTGCCTGGCGCCACGGCATGCAGCAGTAGCATGGAGAACAGCCCCAGAGTCCTGTTAATATCTATGCCTGCTTCCTCAAACGGTTTATTGACAGTAACCATGTGACCCAGTGATTCTAGCCCTAGACAGACACAGAAGACCCTGATATGGTCTGGGCGGCAGATGCTCAGTGTGTAAAACTTTTGCTATGTGGGCATGAGGACCCGAGTTTAAGTCCTCAGCATAAAAAGTGTGGCTGTGAATGCATGTGACCCCAGCATTGTGGAGGGAAGGGGGCTGGTTACAGAGATGGGCAGAGGCTAAGAACTCACCGGCCAGCCAAGCCAGCCTCGCTGACACAGCAAGCAGCTGGTTCGGTGAGAAAGCCTGTCTCAGGCAATCAGGAGAAGGGCAGAAGAGGAAGATGCTGGAAGCCCTACTTTGCCCTCCAGGTGCACACACTTTATGCACACACCAGACTCAGCACCCACACAGAGAAAGGCTATTGAGACAAACACCTGACATTCGTGAGAATTCTTAGGATCGTTCAGCCTGCGACCAGATAAACCTCTGTACACTCCTACAGCAGGCTAGTACAACAGCCATGGGCCCTATACCCGCAGTGTCCTAATTTTTCTTTTCCGTTGCTGTAATAAAAGACTTTGACCAAAAGCAACTTGGAGAGGAAAGGATTTTTTTTGGTTTGGTTTGGTTTTTGGTTTGCATTTCCAGGTCACAGCCCAACACCGAGAGAAATCAAGGTAGGAACTTGAAGCAGAAAGCCCAGAGGAAGGCTGCTTACTGGCTTGCATAACTGGCTTTCTTATAAAAACCCAGGACTCCTGCCTAGGGAATGGTACCACCCATAGCCAGCTGTACCCTCCACACATCCATTAACAATCAAGACAATTAAAGGCTTGTCCACAGGCCAGTCTTATCTAGGCAATTCCTCAGTTGAGGAGCCCTCTCCCCACGTGACCCTAGCTTCCATCAAGTTGACAGAACCAGCAAACACTATCCCCATCAGAGATGGCCCTGGTCTCCTGTATCCACAGCTTCACATCCAGGATTCAGCTAACAAGCCAAATACAAATCCTCACTGCTGCTGACATCCTCTGTCTGCAGGCTGCCCTGCTTGCCAGATGTTTATGGGACATACTCCCTAAACCGTGTTACCATTCTGGTGGTTCTCTGCTGGCAATAATCTAAAGAGATGGTAAGTGACTGGCGGATGTGCACGAGGTCATGTTCTGTACCTTGTACGCGAGAGATAGATCCATAGGGCTTGGAGCCAGGGTCTCATGGATACCGAGGGACGGCTACATTCGCTCACAATGAAAGGCGCTGACACCTGCTATGACCCAGATGAGCCTGGAAAACACTGCATTAGTGAAGGATACCAGACACATGTGGTCGCATATTGCACAACCCACAGGCAGGTTGATGGGTTGTGGCTGGGCTGATGAAGACAGTGCTCGCAGGGTACAGGGAGCCCCAGGAGGAGATGGTGCCCCAGAGCGGAGGCAGGCCTTGGAGTGACAGGCTCTATCACACATGGTTCCTTGGGACCCCTTCAGCTCCTGAGCTTCCTGCCTGGCTGGCTTGCCACTGCCTCCCTGCTAGGCTGACACACACCCAGGTCCTCTGCAGGAAGTGTGTGGGGTGATCCTGTTGGGACCCTGTGACCCTGTGTCTTGGTGACTCCTGAGGTTGCAGGCAGCAGGCCAAGGCTATCCTTGGCCCACAAAGAGGTTCCCCTAGCACTCGGCACCCGCAGAGCTTGTGGCTGTCTGGCAGGAGCATCACATCCTTGCACACATCCGTGGTGACATGGAGAGAGGACTGCTCCACTCTCAACCATAGTTGCCACCTTTGACAGTGAGCTAGTGACCTCTGCTCCATGCTGAAGACCCTGTAAGTGACCTTGTGGGGGGGGAGGGTTGGTCCTTCAGCTGCCCTCAGTGCTGTCTCACTGGAGGATAGTAGGGAGAATGAGGGAGACGGTAGAAAGGACAGGGAGCTGGGAGGGCCACTGGCTGGAGCTTTTCTGCGCTTGTGGCCTAAGGATGAGCAAGGTTCAGGAAGGGCACAGACTTCAGGAGGTTCACACAGCCTACAGGGCAAGCAGCAGGCTCACAGGCCAGAGCCTGGGCCCAAGGGTGCCCGCTGCACCCTTCCCTTAGCCAGCTGCTGTCCACACCTACAAATCACTTAGAATTGGGGCAGGACATCCCCAGTCTTCTCTCTCCCCACTTACAGAGTGTGGGGTCCAGTTTGTGCTTCTCTAATTGCATAGCAATATATCCTCTCATTATGGAGATTTGTGACTTTCATCTGATGCTGTTACAGAGTCGAGATGGGTGGGTGCCTTTGTCCCCAGTAGCAACATCCAGTCACCCTCCAGGGGTCCTCATCCTCACTCCCTACCCCATAGGACCTCCTCTCGAGCAAGCCTTGCATCTGTCTTAATTCCCTCTTGTTTTGGCTGCTGGGAAACTTAGTGTTTCCTACCATTCCCAATCTCCGTTGGATCCCCAGCATGTTATCACTCCAGCTGATAGGGAATACATTCATACGTTTACTATTCACACAGAACACCTGTCACACACACACACCCCAAAATACCCATTCCATCTTTCTGGGGAGATGTTAGAATGGGTGCCCACACCTCCCCCAGGCAGAGCCAGTGGCTCAGTTCCAAAGCTGTTTGCTCCCAGCCTCCTTCACTCAGGCACCTACTACCCCTGCTCTGTCATTACTGAGTGTCTTCTTAGTTAGGGTTTCTATTGCTGTGATGGCAACTCTTTTATAAAGGGAAACATTTAATTGGGGCTGGCTTACAGTTTCAGAGGTTTAGTCCGTTATCATCATGGCGGGAAACATGGCAGCACGCAGGCAGACACGGTGCTAGAGATGGAGCTGAGAGGTCTATATCTTGATCCGAAGGCAGCAGAAGGAGACTGTGTGCCACACTGGGTGTAGCTTGAGCATATAAGACCTCAAAGCCCACCCCCACAGTGACACACTTCCTCTGACAAGGCCACACCTCCTAAGAGTGCCCCTCCCCATGGGCCAAACATTCAAACACATGAGTCAATGGGGGGCCACACCTATTCAAACCACCATGCTGAGTACAGCAAATGGCCTCACAGGGGCTCAGCCTTCCTGGCCAGGACTGCAAACCTTCACAATGATAGGCTGTCTCGCCACTGCCTGTCCCAAAGAGCTGAGAAGTCCTTAAACACTCTGCAGGTCTAATTCTGGAAACCAACCCTTCTAGAATGATCCTGAGCCCATGGATGAGGGTACATCAGGTCACCTGAGGCTGGTCAGAGGATGGAGGGGGACAGAAGGTCCACCCCTCTGGCCATCCCACAGTGCAGTAGAACAGAGAGGCAGGGGAAAGGGATGGGTGGCTTCGACCCCCCTGCTCTAGTGGACTCAACCATTAAACTTAGGGGTGGGAATACAGCCATATGCTGTAGCATCTGCTCATGGCAGAGCTAAGCCACCAAGACACAGAGGCTAAGAGAGGTTCTTGGGAGCCTGTGGCCTTACCACAGGCACGAGGTGGGGCAAGTGCTAAGGACACAGGAGTCTTTTCCAGGTGAGAGAACACGCTCGTTTGAATTGGTCTGTAACTGTGGCTAGGTTCTGAATACGCTGAACCACAGTCAGTATGCCTTCAAGGGGTGAATCTTAAAAGTGTGTGAATTGTCTCTCAACTTTAAAACTCCATGCCTGAGAACAAGTAGGGAAAAAAACACAAAACCACAGACCCGTTACACCAACCTCGTAATGTCCCAGACACAGCATGTGGCACATGTAGGGTCTGGCACAGAGATTCCACCAAAGCAGAGAGGAGGATCCTACTGCAGCTGTACCAAGAAGCACTTGGCTGCAAAGAACAGCCAAGCCCCCACCATTACCTTCCCCTAGCAGGGGTGGCTCTCCCCACCCCTGAAACCAGGTAAGAATATGCTGGAGGCTAAACTGAAGAGTTTTAGATGAGGATTTCAAGAAGCCCAACACTGAGTCTGTCCCCATGGTCGTTAGTGACCATTCCTACGCAGGTCTACAATGAAAAAGCAAACGGGACAAAAAGAAATACAACATGTACAGTCTGGGGAGAAAAGAACACCAAGGAAATTCAGTGTTGCAGCCATTTGTGTTGAAAGAGAAAGGGAAGGATGTAGGACCCTCAGGGTGATACTCCACCCAGATAATCCTGCAGTTTGTAAAAATAAAAGGCCTGAGGGTTTCTCTGCTCCTAAAACTCATCAACAAATCAAAGATTATGCAAATAATTCACAGAGGGGACCAGGTTCCATCCCAAGCAGGCGACAGCTGTGTGGTTCTGGCTTTAGTCTCTTGAAGGATACAGGGAGTAAGTGGGCTGTGGAATCTTCTGTTGAAAAGATGCTGAGGACAGGAGTGTGGCCATGAAGTTTCCTCACAGAAGCCCTGAGAAGCCATTGCATGAAACTGTGAAGGTGAAGCCTGGATTGTGTTGGAGGCCCCAGGATATCCACGATACCAAAGCCATGGATATCTGCCAGGGCAAGAAAGCTGCATGCAGGGAGTAGAACAAGCATGAGACAGAAGTATGTTGCAGTTGGTGAAGCTGGAAGGATAGAGCCACCTAAGCCCTTTGACATCAGACTATAGGACCCTGGGTGTCCCCCGAGGTCCTGATGCCCAGAGACCGAGGTTCGTTGCAATATGCAAGAGGTTTTTTTATTAAGCCGACCGGCCGGGTTCGACTGCCTTCGGGAAGGCGTGAACGTGAATAATAGTTTTCAGGCAGTTTTTAAGCACACAAGCTGCAAACAGGTGGGTACATAAAGGAAACAATGTAGTTAACTTTTAGCCGGCTAGGTCCGCAGGTGGGAATAGGGGAGTGGGGATAAGGGAAACAAAGGGGATGCTAGGAGATAACGCAGGTGGGGATAGGGGAGTGGGAGCATTCCAGTCAGCTAAGTAAATTTAGATAGTCCCAGGACCGAGTTCTGTGGAATGTCCCCAGGGGTCATGAGGTCAGGTTCTCATGAAGGGAGAAGGCCTTTCTAGGGAGGGGTAGTGGTATTTATTATTTTTTTACAGCCTGACAAGACATGAAGTTTCAGGATTTGGAATTTGCCATGATGGGTTTTATTCCTCCCTTTTAGAGTGGTAATGTATATTCTGTGCCACCATATGTTGGAAGTATACAGGGGGTTACATAAGAGATTGTCTTGAGTCTCAGAAGAAATTTTGGATTTTAAACTGTTGAGACTATGAAAAGGTACCGGTGGGAAAGACTGCCTAAAAAACAGAAGTAGGGGGCTGGAGAGGTGGCTCAGAGGTTAAGAGCACTGGCTGTTCTTCCCAAGGTTCTGAGTTCAATTCCCAGCAACCACATGGTGGCTCACAGCCATCTACATTGAGATCTGCCTGGGCATATATGTAGAGCAAATACTGTATACATAATAAATAAATGTTTAAAAAAAAAAAAAAGAACAGAAGTAGGGAAACCTGGGGATTCAAGGCAGCCAGGCACTTAGTGCAGTTTGCACAAGGCTCGTTTTTTATTTTTGCAGCTCCTTTGACAACAGAGTTAAGGGTGTACAGTCACAGAGAAGCCTCCTTCACAGCCCAGCATGTTCAAGGTTATATGAAACACAACAATGTTATTTGTCTTTGGAAAAATGTCTGAGGTGTGAGATCATTCAGTATTTTCTTTAGGTTTTTTTTGAGACAGGGTTTCTCTGTGTAGCCCTGGCTGTCCTGGAACTCACTTTGTAGACCAGGCTGGCCTTGAACTCACAGAGATCCGCCTGCCTCTGCCTCCCGAGTGCTGGGATTAAAGGCGGGCGCCACCATGCCCGGCTCATTCACTATTTTCTAGAAATTGAGGAAGGTCACTGGCATTCCTGTGCTCCTTCCCACATTTGCTGGCATTCCAAATTTACTTCCTGAGAAATAGCAACATTAGAAACTCTCATGCTTGTGGAACAAATTCATTACTTCCTCACATAACCTTAAGCCAAACCCCAACAATGAGGACTTCTGAAGCTGGTCTGAGTGCATTTTGCATTATGACAGCCAGGAGCCCCTACAGGGCCAGGGAGTGGAACATGATGGTTTGAATGAAAGTGGCCCCCACAGACTCAGATGTTTGAATACTTGATCTCAACTGTTTGGGAAGGGTTAGGAGGTGTGGTTTTGGAGGAGGCGTGTCACTGGGGGTGGACTTCAAGATTTCAAAAGTCCACCCCAGTGTGAACTCTCTGCCCTGTGCTTGCAGATAAGATCTCAGCTATAGCACCAAGCCTGCCGCCATGTTCCCCACCATGACGACCATGGACTCTAACCCTCTGGAACTGTGAGCCCCAAATAAACTCTTCTAGAAGTTGCCTCGATTGTGTGTCTCTTCACAGCAATAGAACAGTAACTAAGACACACATCTTTAGTAACTAAGAGGGGACATAAGCAATACAGACAAGTGCTTACTAACATAAGGTAGGCCCAGACCAGGCAGCTGGCATCCTGCTTGGGAAAGAAGGAGCTTGAACAGAGACATACAGGCCAGGTATTGACCCTGTGACTATGAACACAGAGACTACAGTGATACATCTACAAGCCAGGGGCCCTAAGGATCTACTGCAACTGCCAGAGGAGGACAGTGGGAGGGACATTCCAGAGCCTTCTGAGGCAGTGTGGCCCACCACACTCTAGCTCACACACTGGCTTTCAGTACCATGAGCTTCTGTTGTCCTGGGTCACCAGCCGGTGGTGACTTGTCACAGCGGTCCTTCTGCACCAGAGCTCCGGGAGCCTTAGAAGAAGCAGAGACCAGTAGCCAGCCAGCAGGCAGAACAGCATCCTTGTGATGGCAAGAAGCCACAGGGGTCCTCAGGCAAGATGCAGGAATGATGGGTCAGCCCAGAGGCCTCTCAGAGCAGCTCCACCATGGCCGCAGCTGTGCTCTGCCCAAAGATGAAAGTGCCCACCAACACGGAGAGGGTGCCCCAGGCCTCCAGGCAGCACCTACAAAGAAACATACCTGACTGTGTGGTTGGCAGTGCCAGGTGGTGCTGGCAGGCCAGGAGTGTCATTGAGTTGAACAAAATTCCCTGTGTTCTATGTCAACTTGACACAAACTAAAATCACCTGAGAGGAGGGCACCTCCATTGAGAAAACGGCTCCATAAGATTGGGCTGCAGGCAAACCTGCAGGGCCTTTTCTGGACTGGTGACTGATGGGGGAGGTCCAGGTCTACTTTGGGTGGTCCCATCCCTGGGCTGGTGGTGGTCTTAGGTCTATAAGAAAGCAAGCTGAGCAAGCCACAATGAGCTAACCGGTAAGCAGCACTCCTCCATGCCTTCTGCATCAGCTCCTCCGTCCAGCTTCCTGCCTTGTTTGAGGTCCTGTCCTGACTTCCTTCAGGATGGATATGATGTGGAAGTGTGAGCCAAGCAAACCCTTTCCCCCCCAGGTTGCTTTTGGTCACTGTCAGGTTTTTGGTCCTGTTTCATCACAGCAACCATTACCTTAACCAGGACATCCCCTTTCTCTTTTATCAGGGGGACAGCAGGAAATAAAGTCTCTTGCTGCAATCCCTCAATTCTTTATCAAAGAAATGCGGGAGGAGAGGGACAACCTTAAGCCCCACAGCATCCACTGCAACAACCCCATAAGTGAGGAAGAGACCCAAAGCCCCGAGCCACACACAGTCCGGAAGGCGGTCAGCTAGGGCATAGGACCAGGGGAATCTGGGGCAACCAGGACAGTCACTAAGGAAAGAGAACCTCAATTGAGAAAATGTCTCCATAAGATCCATAAGGCTGTAGACAAGCCTGTAGGGCATCTTCTTTTTTTTTTTTTTTTTTTTTTTTTTTTGGTTTTTCGAGGCAGGGTTTCTCTGTGTATCTCTGGCTGTCCTGGACTCGCTTTGTAGACCAGGCTGGCCTCGAACTCACAGAGATCCGCCTGCCTCTGCCTCCCAGGTGCTGGGATTAAAGGCGTGCGCCACCACACCCGGCTAGGGCATCTTCTTAATTGGCGATCAATGGAGCAACAAATGGCAGGGTTTCCAGAGAGATCACTGCAGCATTAACAGGGGCCAGAAGGAACTGTCACCAGAGAGAGACACCCCTGCCTGAACAGCATTGGCACCCCCCATAAGCCCACAGGACACAATGCCATTTGCTGATGAGGTTGGGGGAGGGGGGAGAATAACAGAGGGCAGTCTCAGAAAACGATCTCAAAAGCTCATGAATGATCTGTGCTGAACTTGGCCATGGCAAGATTCCACAGCCTGCTCCAGGGACCAGGCAGTAGGGACCAGTCAGTTAGCTTAGAGAAGTCCAGAGAAACTTCTGTCAGGACAAGAGGAGTCCAAGCCATACCTGGTCTCCTGGAAAAAAACAAACCTTGGGCTCAACAGGGATGAAGGATGGGGATTGGCACAGGCCTGGAGCAGACACCCACATCCTTGGCTATGTAAGCCATAGGGATCTGAAATGGGCTGAGTGCTACCATACACTGCATGCTTACATGGGACTAGGCCTTATCCACAACAGGGTCTTCACGCATGAGTAAGCACCACCCTCTGGGGCCTGAGTCCATGATCAAGTGTCTTCCTAAGGGGAGAGTAGTAGAGGTTTGAGGCCCACACGCAGCCCTGCCATCCGCTGATCTCAGGACTACCTCCAGAGCCCACAGGGTGCATTTGTACCACTACATGCCCCCCCAGGCTGTGGTCATTTGCTGCATAAAGCTGACCCTGAATCCTTCCATCTGCCTCAGCTTGTTTCCACAGCTGTACAGCGGCAATTAAGGGGATGGGTAAGCAAAGGAACTCGGATCCCAGGGTCTGAGGTGGGGCTGGCTCTTCCTCACCAGCCTCCTGAGCCACCCTCCTCATCTGTAGGGTAGAGACAAGTGTTTGAGGGGGATCTAGATTAGAGGAACCCCCAACCCCGGCAAGATCTGCTACCATGATGTCACAGCAGGTGGGCCTGAGTCCAGTCAGCCACCTTTAGACTCAGGACCAGCCTGTGCCCTGCTCCTACCCTGAGCCAAGCTCATGACAGGGAGTTCCAAGCACAGAGCCCGGAAGTTAATATGTACACACTGGCGAAGGCTGGTTGGGGGTCTGAGGGGTGGGTGAGGTCACACTCACTGCCTATGGTTTCCCGGGCCACAACATATCATTCGAACTCCCAGCCCCTCAGGACATCCTAAGTGCCAGCCTCATCTTGGAGACACTCACTTGACTCTTGGTCCTATGGGATCCATGTCCACAGCACAGAGGAGGCACAAACCTGCGAAGAGACACGAGGTCACCTTGACTCTCCCTTTCTGAACTGGAGGCACAGAGAGCTGCTAATGCCCTACACCCCTCAAGTGGCCAATGGAGAGGTGGTATTTCACAGTGGTTAGGGGGCCAGTATGGAGTTCATGAGGCCAGTGAGGACTTCAGTTAAGCACTCCTAAAATGACTTGGCTGAACAGTATGGCCTCTCAGGCCTCTGTCTTCCAGGGCCAGGAACTTGGTTGGTACCCCAGTCCCGGGATGCACCCATGGAGTTGTTCTTTCTTTCAGACAGGGTCTTGCTACACAGCCTAGACTGGCCTGTAATTCCCCATTCTCATGGCTCAGTCCCTCTATTGTTGGGAAGACAGGCAAGCTGCTATGCTCAGCTTCTTCCTCCTTCATTTTTAAATATTTTTAGAGGCTGTGGAGATGGCCCAGTGGGTAACACACTTGCCATAGAATTCAAAAGGTAGTGATACAGTGGCCAGCCAGCAATCCCAGCATATGGCTGGCACAGTGGGCTAGCTAGACTAGCTGAAACAGCATGCTCCAGCTTTAGAAAGTTCATGGGCTGGAGAGATGGCTCAGAGGTTAAGAGCACTGGCTGTTCTTCCAAAGGTCCTGAGTTCAATTCCCAGCAACCACATGGTGGCTCACAACCATCTACATTGAGATCTGGTTCCCGGGCATATATGTAGAGCAAATACTGTATACATAATAAATAAATAAATAAATAAATGTTAAAAAAAAAAAAGAAAGTTCATGGGATGGAAAGCAGTTGATGAAGATACCCAATGTCAATCTTGGGCCTCTACCTGCATGCACACACACACACATTATATATAGAGAGAGAGGGAGAGAGGGAGGGAAGGAGGGAGAGAGGGAGGGATGGAGGGAGAGAGGGAGAGAGGGAGGGAGGGAGGGAGCAAGCTAGCGAGCACCAGGTGTGTGGTACAGACAGATTCCTGGCGGTCTAGTCTCCCTGGTGAGTTCCAGGCTAATGAGAGACTGGGTACCTGGGAAACAACACCTCAGATTGTCTGCTGCCTCCTGCCTCTCCCTGTATATATACACTATAAATACAATGTATATATAATATATACACTATAAATACAATGTATATACAATATACACTATAAATACAATGTATATAATATATACACACATATAATGCACACATAATATATACACACATATAATGCATATATAATATATACACACATATATAATTTATATATAATATATACACATATATAATTTATATATAGAGAGAGAAAGCTCTGGCCTGGCATGTACAAGTCCTGGCTCCCACTTCCAGCATTGCTTCAGGTCTGTTTAGTTTCAAAGCCTGCCAATTCTGCCTGAAGCTCCCACAGAACTGCTCCCACACTGACCCTCCCCAGGCACAGGCAAGAGCTAGAGCTTTGAAAAGGCTTCCCTAGGGCCTGAGCCATAATTGAAAGAAAGTGGCAGCCTCAGACCAGGGAATGGAAAGAAAAAGGGACCATGAAATTCATCAAACTGCACCCAAAACCAGAGTGAACAGTGATGCTCTCCCACCTGGCTTCTACCCTCATATAAAGGAGCCACACCCAATGGTGTTATCACTGTCTCAAGAGACAATCTGGGTTGGGCATCCAGAACATCTGGCCAGAACATCTGGCCATGTCAACATGGGTCCATAGTCCCATAGTCCCCCAAGTTCTGTATCTGCCTAATACAGCTCTTCCCATAGTAGAATTGCATAATCTACACATGGGAGTCCTACTGTGTACCCAGGTCCCTATTGTATGCTGAAGCCTGGAAACCACTCTGAAGCATTTCTCCACTCTCACTCCTGCTGTGTCCCCTGAAATTTATCACCTTGGCTCATGAATACTAGGAAGACTTCTCAGAAACTGACACTATAGAACATGGTATCTGCCCCCATGTCTGGGGGACAGTGCCAAGAAAACTCTCAAGGAATGTCCTTTTGGACTGTGAGCCTTGTGAGTTTCACACAGACATATTTGAAAATGACCAATCATCCCTACAGTGGGAGACAATGGCAATGTAGCCTTTGTACTCTGTCACAAGCATGGTGTACCCTGGGTCCATTTGTGGCATGGAATGACACAACACACCCATCTAGGCCTGTTGAACCACTTGGCCAGGAAAGGTCTGGAAAGCCTGACCCATACCTGGCTCAGTAACCTAGGCCCTCTTCCCACAAGGGTCCCACTTCTAGATCCTGTAGACCAGTGGTTCTCAACCTTCCTAATGGTGCGGACCCTTTAATACAATTCCTCATGTTGTGGTAACCCCCCCCCAACCATAAAACCAATATTTTTGATGCTACTTCATTACTGTAATTTTTCTACTGTCATGAATCATGATATAAATGTTTTTGGAGGTTTGCCAAAGGGGTCATGACCCACGGGTTAAGAACCGCTGCTATAGATCAAGGATGTATGCTGGGAGCTGGAGGTAGCCGCTCACCTGGGAAGATGAAGATGAAGAAAGAGCTGATACCACCGATAATGCTGATGATCTCGCTGAGGTCCGGTAGGAACAAAGCCATGGCAAGTGTCACTGACACCCACAGGAAGGTCAGTGGCAGCCGAACCCATGGCCCTGAGGGGTCAGCCAGCACTGGGGGCCCCCGCATGGCCCAGTAGCTCTTATTCCAAAAGTCCTGCATCACAGACCTGTAGACATATGGACACCAGTGCTCAGCCAGCTCAGCAGCCTATGGCTGCTGATATCTTGGCTTCCACAAGTCCTGCACACATGCTGCTCCACACCCAGGGTTTTGTTCCCCAGGGCACCTCTCAGCCTCAGGGTCTTCAGGGTGAGGGTAGAGAAGTCAAGGTTCCCGGCCCTGTTCTGAGATGGATGACTTGCTGAGCGACTCCTAAACTCGCTGTGCCTGTGCACCCCACTCTGTCCATCAGAGGTGACCTCAGCCCCTCAGTGCATACTTAGACACCCCCCCACACACAGAGAACACAACCTGTGGCACTGGGCGGAACAAATTCACCTCCCCAGGAACAGCACAATGGGGTAGACAGTCACAATGGAGACAGCGAAGAGAATACGTGCTACGATGATGGCCGTGTCGTTGCCTGGATAGGACATCAAGATGTCAGCAGAAACTTCAGTCCCAAAGGTCAGGAAGCCATAAACCCCTTGCAGGTAGGAAAGAAGATGGCAGGCATCTGCAGTGAGAAGAATCACACACACACACACACACTTTCTCCCACAATACCCTAGGGATTTCCTTTGGTATAGTTGGAAGGATCTGGAAGAGTTCCTTGTTCTGCATCCTCAAGATGCCTGAAGACTAGTTGGTTGCTCCCAGCTGGTGCCAGAGCTTAGAAGATGACCACTGATTAGAAGCACCCAGAGCCTTGGGAAATAAACACATTCCTCCCACGTGCCCCAGCTCTGGGCAACAGCAGCCAAGGAAGCAGCTGGTAGCACATTTGTCCTTCTAGATGGGAAAACCAAGGCCAAGACTATCCCTGATCCTCCACAGTCACACAGCTGGCAAGAACAGAGAGCTATCCCCTTCCTACAGTACCACACTACTTCTTGTCACCCAGGTCCCTTGCCCTGTCCTGAGATGTTACCTCTGGCCTAAACACATAAGTATCTCTTTGGGGTCAATCTAGGAAGTCCTGTGATCATACTGACCCTGACACTAGGGACATCTGGAGGATTAATACAGTCACAACCTTCAGAGCATGGGGCTGCAGAATGACAGACCCAGTGTCTGGGGAAAAGGTCCCTGGCAAGTCCCTCTTTGGTGACTGTAGGAATCCAAGGCTGCATAGCAGATTCACTGCAGCCCAAAACCAAGTCAGAGGCTCCAACAGATGAAAGCAGGAAAGGCCACCAGACAGTGGCCACTAAAAGTCAGCTGTACTGAGACCCAAGTCTGTATATACACATTCTGAGACCTTGGACCTCTCATGGCCACTCTCTGGGCCACAGTGTTACCACCTCTGAGGACCTCTGCAGACCCCACAAAGTCTGTGAGCACCCAAAGTCACTAAATTTGTACCAGTGTTTTTGTAAGCTACTTCCCAGATAAAACCACATCTCAGAATAGCAGGGGAGGTGCCACACGTGAGGTCAGGGGCTTTGGGATACTCAGAACATGGCCTGGGTCTCATCTTTACAACTGTGGGACCTTGGAAAAGCCACAGAAGCTCTCTTAGCCTCAGTTTCCCCATCTGTAGCCCTTTCCTATGGGTTGCTATGGATTAAATGAGAAAAGCTGTTGACAGCCCAGAGCATCATCTCCAGCGCAGGATGGACTCTCTAAGGAGCCTTGCCTTAACCCCTTTTCCATGGCCACTCCCTCCCCTCTGGGGCACCCCCTCAGGCCCTACCTGTCAGGGAGTAGACAAGGCAGCAGGCTAGCAAGGACAACACAGAGACCAGAGCCCAGTGGGAGAGGCTCTGGTTCCTCATGCTGCAGTAAATGGAGACGGCAGCCTCATGACACTGGAAGACAAAACCTGCAGTTCAGACCTTCTAGGGATGACTGGGGAGGTGCTACACCCCAAAGTTGGGAAACACTTGAGTGTCCACCAGCAGCATAGGCAAATGTCAGGACACTCAACGAATGGAATATTATACAGCTCTCAAAAGGATTGACTTTGAGTCCCCACCTCAGCACAGAAGAATCTCACGAAACATAAGGTTGATGAAACATGCTGAGGAAGGGAGAAGCCTGAAGTTCAGATCACAAGACAAACACATTTATAGCAGGGTCCAATGATCCAAAGGTCCAAGGGTGCTGTCAGCCCATGGAGAGGGAATAATTTCTTCTACACGAGGGCCATCCTGTGATAAAGTAGTTTTTTATTGTCCTTGAGTAATTGTTGTCTTGGAGTCTTACTGCCTCCATCCGTTAACCTAGGCCTAGTCCTGGAAGCTTCTAGCCTCCATACAATCTAATCTAGGCCTAGAATATTTTCAGCCTCTGAGACTTACTGCTGAGTAAGGTCACCCTTTCTAGCTCTTTCTGAACTCTGGCTGGCTGGTTCAACTCAGCTGTTCTGGCTCAGACGCCTCAATCTGATTCAATCTGGCTTTTCTCATTTCATTGCGCTGGGATCTGGTTAACGCACTATCCGAGGCATTCTCTGATTGGATAACAAAAGTTACTGAAGGCCAGTTAACTGGCAGAAAGAGCACAGGAAGGCAGAAATTCCTGG
>CAJQZJ010004953.1:4149287-4162099 GCA_907164525.1 Lophiomys imhausi | reverse complement strand
AGCTACATGGCCGGTTGGGATAAGGTGGTCGGGTTCGCTTACATGAGTTAGTTGAGAATCTTCCAGTTAAGGCCTCAGTGTTGAAATATTAAAAGGTTGTGGTATATTTTATGGGCACGGAAGTGCCGCCCCAGGTCTCAGGCCTTATCACCAGGAGACCTAAGCCTGGTCAGGTTCTCACCAGGCCCACTAGCCTAATACAACAGTTTATAGTTATTGTTGGGGTTAGTTGTTAGGTGATAGGTGTTTATAGTTATTAATATATTTGTTAACAAAGCTTTGGGTTGACTTTTCTGCTTGGCCTCAAATTAGCAATTTTTTTCTTATCTTCTTGCTCCTTCTCATTCTCTGGATTGTTCTCTCTTCAACCAGTCTCTATGAAACTCTCCCAGTAAAACTACCTCCCCTCCTTCTCTCTCTGTGCTGCCCTCTGGCCTCACCTGCCTCTCAACTCCCTGACTCAACCAAACTGACTAGACAGAACTCAGATCTGCATGCCTCCAACTCCTGGGACTGAAGAAGTATCAGTATTCCAGCCAAATCACACAGACCTAGGAGGTCTTTGGATGATGATCTCTTGCCAGAGCAGCCGTATTCTGGATTAAAATTCCTCTCCAATCCTGTGTGTTGGAGGGCACTGAGAGGCATCCTCTGCCTAAACTGCTAGATTCCTATGTTTGTTAAAGACCCAAAATAGCCCCAGATGTGTCTGGGGCACCATTAAGCTGCTGGGATCCCACATCTGTAACAACAGGACAGCAGTTGTGTGCAGTGGGTGCTGCTGATGGGGAAAGTGGTGAAGGGCCTTTTGGAGGTCATGTGGAAACAACCACATTTACGATTTACACTTTAAAAAGAAGCAAGTTCTGGGCCAACAAGATGGCGCAAGAAGGCCACCAAGTCTGATGTCCTGAGTTTGATTCCCAGAACCCACAAGGTAGAAGGACAGAGCCAACTCCTACAAATTGTCCTTTGTTTTCCACACATTCATCATCACATATTAGCACACATACACACACAGTAAGTCAGTAAAAAACATTCTTAAGGTAATATGCTATATCATGATGACAGTTCTCTGTGTAACATGTATAGCGAACCAGTGCAATCTGGTGTCACACAAGCAGTCGAGGGACCCTGAGGAGCCCACAGGGTAAAGCTGTACACCAGAGTGCATCCCTATTACCTACCTTAGTCACACCCTAGCCCTCATCCCAAACAAAGCTCTCTCCTCCCACATGGCCCCGCCTCCGCCCTAAGTGCCCCTGGCTCTGTCTGTTCAGTCTCTATCAGCTGTGAAGTCACCACTCCCAGCTCAGAGCCATGTCTGGGTGACACATGAACGTGTCTTGACTCCACCGGTGTCAACAAAGAGTCATCAGTCCACCAGCTGTCCATTAGACCATGCTTGGTTCCTACTTGGTGTGAGGTGGAGGAGCCACAATGCTCCCGGGAGCCCCGGAGCACAGATACAGTGGGGCTGCACATGGGCCTTACTCCTCCTGGCCCAACCTAGGGACAGCACAGATACACTAACCCTAATCCACAACCTGGGGCAGTGGTGTACCCTCACTGTCTACCCTGGGCTTCTCTGATGGCCAGGAACCCTGGGTTGGGGGCAACGTCAGCCAGGCAGTGTTGATTATACCAGACTCTTTACTGACAGTGGTGGGCCTCAGGGTCACCCCTCCCTCCTGTATCCAGGTCAGGACGGCCAATGGATCTTGTGGAGCCACTTAAATAATCTGTGGCTCCTGCAGGGACACCAGCATCTCAGCCCTGTCACAGGTTCTGCTTTGGGAACCATAGACAATGCTAGATCTGGAAGACCCAGAGCCTCAGCCAAAGTAACCAAACCCCTACAACTACGTGAAGATGCTCACGACATATCCAGACACTTCCCTACGTGCATATCTGAAGACAGCATCTGAGGACAGCAGGTACAGTCAGGCTCCACAGTCCTTAATCAAGGCACAGGGGAGGGGACACATGAGCCAAACAGTGTGACAACCTCAGTCCCATAGCTGAGGCACAGGTCCACAGATGGTAGCTGTCCACACAACTGAATGTCAGTGGACTTTAAAAAGGAATGAAGGGGCTGGAGAGGTGGCTCGGTGGTTAAAAGCACTAACTGCTCTTCCAGAAGACCTGGGTTCAATTCCCAGGACATACATGGCAGCTCACAACTGTCTGTAATGCCAGTTCTAGAGGATCTAACACCTTCACACAGACATACTTACAAGCAAAACACCAATGCACATAAAATAAAAATAAGTAAATTACTTAAAAAAAAAAAAAAGAATGAAGCAAGCCTTTAATCAACACTCAGGAGGCAGAGAGGGGTGGATCTCTGAGTTCAAGGCCAGCCTGGTCTACAGAGTGAGGCCAGCCAGGGCTGTTAAACAAAAAAACAAAAAGGAATAAGGTGACAACACCCAGATGACCATGGACCACCCATGGCAGGCAGAGCCACAGTCACTAGAGGCTTAGAGGAGGAAAAGCAAGTTGCTGGTGGCCACAATGCGCACACAGCTCCAGCCATAGCCGCATTTTAGAAGGGCAGTTGTATGAGGTGTACTGAGCCTCGGTAAATCTGTTTAAAATAAAACCAGGGGGTGTCAGGGTGTCTGGACACACAGTCTGCAGCCCTCTGCTCCCCCAGGCCCTGGGATGGGGGGGTGCCCTATTTCTAAGTTTGTTTGGGGAGACGTAGTGTGTTCGGATCCGTCAGAAGTCCTGATGGCCATATGTGTTCCTGCCTTTCCTTCCTCAGAGCCAAAGCTGCCAAGCTCTGCCATCTTCACTCTTCAGATCCTTCATCCATCTCTGGCCTGAGCCCCACTCCCACACTCATCATCCTCTCCTTCCCTGCTCCCCAATCACAGCAGCCCTGGAAACCACAATTTGGTTGCTAGGAGAACCAAGTGGGGAGTTGAGGTCAAGGGGAAGGCTGAGAGCATTCGGAAGGGGGCTTGCACGGCCTCCTGCCACTCCATGTTGACCCCACCCAGGTAGCAGCCCAGAGCAAAAGCAGCCCTATGCGGCTTTCAAAAAACATCAGGTGGGCTGGAGAGATGGCTTAGCGGTTAAGAGCACTGACTGCTCTTCCAGAGGACCCGGGTTCAAATCCCAGCACCCACATGGCAGCTCACAACTGTCTGTAACTCCTGTTCCAAACAATCTGATAAAACACATGTAGTCAAAACACCAATGTACATAAAATACAAATAAATTATTAAAAAAAAAACATCAGGTGTGGGAGCTCCTCATGAGTGGCTCACTGAGCCCCAGAAGTGACAGTGAGCCAGTTACCAGGCTGAGAAATGGCAGTATTGCCGGGGGTTATCAAAAAACATTTCTGAAAGAAAAACATAAGCTGAAGAATAGGACTGGAGGGTAAAGGGAGGAGGCACAAGGCCTCAAGGTTACCCCACAGGGCACAGAAGCGTGGCTTTGCTCCAGTAACATTCTACTTGCAATTCTGCCTCTCTGGTCCCCTGTCATTTGGCCTCCTATCTTCTCCCTATATCCTCTAGGCAGTAAAACCCCCTCAGGCATGATCTTTCTTCTCCAAGGCCCAGGGCAGAATCCACCCATTCTGCAAGCATGTGTAGGTGGCTCTGTCCCCAGGCCTGGCGGCAGTCCCGCGATCACTCTTCAGAGAGGCATGTCCCAGGTCCCTGTCCCTTCTTTGGATTCCACACCCAACCAGCATGGTACTGCTGATACTGGGGGTGTGGGGGAGAAACTCAATGACAGCCCACATGCCTTCTAGGTGGCCCAGATGTCACAGCCTCGGAAAGACAGCCTGTAGGCACATCTCTGGAGGGGGGTGGGGGGTGGGGGTGGGGGTGGGAGGAGCCGTTCTTTCCAGAGAGCTCAGAGGCCTGGAAACTGTCACATTCTAAACATACCTGAAATCCGAAGCAGATGGTAGGAAAGACGCTAAACACAGAGGTCCAGGGGGGCGGGCTGTGAATAGACAGGGACAGGTGTTCCTTAAGGAGTTAGAAACAACCTTCAACTTGAGAGTAATTGTTGTGCAAGGTGTTTTGAATGGCTGAGTCTGAGTGCATGCTCCGGGGTCCCAAAGGAAGTTTGTTCAGTGTTGCACTCTCTAAATTCATCTTTGTGGACATTTGGTGATGTGACACTGCCTGTGTGGGTGGGGTTTGGGCAAGGCAGCGGTAAGACAGAACCCCATCTTCCCCCTAGAGGCTGCCTATTCCTGATATCATGGGATGCTAGGACACACACAGCCACTATCCAACCCTGACTGCCCAAATGCAAGGTTGGTGGCCCTGTGTCCACATCACGTCAGGGAACAAGTGTCCCTCCCCTGGCACCTGTCTGGTGGGCCCTGTTTGCTTTGCTAAGCAGTTCATCATGTCTGACGCCCACAGGGATACACAGAGCACCATGAACAGCGGCCTGTGCAGTCAGCATTTTCGGCTGTGGAAGTTAACAGCTCCCAAAACATTCCTGTTTTGATAGTATCTGGGACTCTGCAAACACATTCCCTGAGGGCCAAAGGGGACTCTGCAGATAGGGCTAAAGGTTAGGATAAGCAGTGCCTTGGGTCACGGAGGTGAGCCTAGTGTGACACAGGAGACCTCAGTACACAACCAGAGCCTTTGCCCAGCTGTGACAGGGGAGCCATGACCAAGTAGCAGGTCAGAGCTACCTTATGGTGGCTTCAGGCGGGGAAGGGCCACAGTTCAAGGACTGTGGGAACTTTCTAAAAGCAGGAAAAGCAAGAGGCTTTCCCAGAGACTCCGGAAGGAACAGACCCACCCAGGCCATGGTCTAATTGGACATATGAATTGGATCTCTGACCCCAGCACCTTGAGGGGAGACACATTCCTGGAAGGCTGAGGGAAACGTTCCTGGCTATTTGAGCCCCTTGGTTTGGAGGGACTTGTCACAGCAGCCCCAGGAAACCCATCTGTCTTAAAACCCCACCCAGATTCTTCCAACTCCTCCACCTCCTGCCTCAGTTCCACAGCCCCCAACACTGTCCTCCGACATCAGTACAACTCTGCTCCCCCAAACTGCAGGCACACACAGCTGACCAGCCACTGGGCATCTAGCCGATCGTCTCCAAGCCACTTCTGGCTCAGCCTCTACCATGCCCTGGCCTTCAGGCCTCACCATCTACCTGGGACATGTATCCTCTGACTCCTGTTTCCCTGACATGTGTAGCCACTGGCCAGGACAACCATATCTCTGTGGATCCCAATGCAAGGTGGACCCTAGTTAAATCATGACCAAAAATTCCAAGAGTGGTGACTACATAGTTACACACCCCTGAGCTGCCCGAGAAGCAGACGTCCACACTCCCAGCATCTGACCACATCACATCACCCGCCTGGGATGCTCCCCTGCCTGGAATGCTCCCCTCCCTGAGACATCAGATCTGGGCTGGCCTTCCTGCCTGGTCCCTATTCCTGCACTTGACTCCCTTTCCTTTTCAGGAACGAGCCATGCTCCATCCCTGCTGTGGTTAGAACACCAAGGGTGCCCCAGTTCATCCACGACAAAAACAACAGTCTCATAGTAGCTCTGAGTCCCTACGTGACACCCTACCTCACTTTCAGCCCTAGTCTGGGCTGCTCAACAACTCCACTGTCCCCTAAGCCTGGGCACCTGTCAGGTCCCACAACCTCCACATAGGCAGTGTGTCTGCTTAGGCCTAGGAGCCCAATGCTACTGTGGACTTTGGTGCCTTTGCTTTTTCTTTTTTCCTGAAGGAGAAACTTCATTGGCTTTATCACACATCAGACACAGGAGGGATCTCATGGGAAAGAGCCAGGGTTCTGCAGCCCCAGAGGATCCCCTCTCAAGAATCCTTTTCCCACCTGGGAAGCAGGAAAAACTATTTCCCCAGACTCACCTCAGCAGAGGACGGGGTTGGCGTACGAGACCCTGGGGCTGTCGGTAGTACTGCACCATGATGACCAGGGCAAGGTAGCAAGCAGCCAGAGTCCCTAGGATGCTGGCACACATGAGACAGAATCAGAGACCCCACACCAGAGAGAGACACTCAGCCATTGCCCATATGGGAATCCCAGCTCTGCTCTGGCTAGCGTGGAGCCAGGAAGCTCTCCAACTGAACTACCATTCCCTCTCTCCATATGAGGAGCACCAGGGGTTAGCTGGGCAGTACTACCCTGGTCCAGAGTTCAAAGGTATGGCTTCTAAGTGGCCCAGCATCCTTGGAGAGAGCAATTGGGACATCTCTCCTCTCACCAGAGAGTGCTAGTCAGGACAGCCTCAGGCTTGGCCACAGGGGAGGGAAGAAGGGCCTGGTGTGGCCTGAGGGCCACAGGAGCCTTGTGGGCTGCAGGTGTGAAGGGACGAGGCTCTGAGGCCTCCGTTCCCAGGGATACAAAGTATGTGTCTATTCACACACAAGGGAAAGGCCAGCAGTGAACCAGAACTTGGACCAAGTCTGTCTGCCTTTAGCTGGGTTTTTCAACACCATCCCTGAAAGCTGCAAGGTCAAAAATGAGTTAAAAGCCATGCCCATCTGACTTATGTATAGCTTATGAGGCTGTGTGTGTGGGAAGCCTGCCACATTCAAATGACGACATGTGCTGTTACAATGGCATTTAATTCAGCTGTGAAGAACAGCGACATGAAGAAGTGTACAGGGAAATGAAAGGAACAGGAAAACATACTAACAGAGGGGACCCAGACCCAGCCAGCCAGACTCTACTGTTCTCTGTCATACGAGTCCTGAAGCCTTAGTGGAGAAGGCGATGGTAGAGCACATGGGATTTTAAAGTGTAGGGGGCGGGGTGAGCCTGAGGTTAAAGGTTAAAGCATGGATGGGATTGGAAATGCAGGAAAGAAAAGGTGTGGGGTGGGTCTCACCAAAACCAAGGACACATGAAACATCCTATGGAAAATGACTACTATGTAAACTAACTTAAAAAAATCTTTCTAAAAGGAGTTTAAGTTGGGTGTAGTGGGATGTGCCTTTAATCTCAGCATTCAGGAGGAAGAGGAAGGTGGATCTGTGTGTTCAAAACCAGCCAGAACTACATAGTAAGGCCCTGTCTCAAAACAAACAAACAAAACAAAAAAGTTTGAATGGCGGTGTCCTAAATGGGTGAACTATTATTCCAGAAGACATGGGATATTAAACAAAAATCTCAGTGCCAGGCATGGGATACTTCTGGTATGAGTTATTACTGGTCAGGGAGGTCCCAGAACGATCCCCACTGTAACCACAGGCTATTGCCACAGTTTTGATAGCCCACCGGAACTAGATAGCAGGACCCTATTGCTGAAGAGGCTATCCACTTCAGTCGCAGGACATAGAAAACGAACTCAATGTCCACTATTGGGAAACTTCCTCCCTGGTGACTAGCTTTCTCAGCGGAGGCAGATGATGCAGCCTTGAGAGAAAAGAAAGATGTTGGTGGTCTCACCCAGCACTGGGCACTGTATGCTACAATCCCAACCTGCTGGACTGGTAGAGAGGGAGGGAGAGTGGGAAGGAGAGGGAGAGAGACAGAGAAAGAGAGAGACAGAACGACTGTTCGAGTACCAACAGCTTTCTGTCTGGATCTGAGGCCTGCTCCACAGGAAGGAATCCATGCCCGGTTCTGTAAAACTGGTCTAAAGCCCGAGGCCTTGTCTACAATCACTGACTAGTGCTGCTCTCAACCTTAGTCTGAGAAACTTCTTTTCTCGGTGTGGTGGTCAGCGCAGAGACTCTTAAGTGGTCAGTGTGCTGAGAGTAGGTGACTGCTACTCAGCCCTGAATAAGACATCTCTACCAACCTTCTCCCTGCAGGGCACAGATGACATCATGGAAGAGGAGGAGAGAAACAATGTCAGAGCTGGAGAATGGGGAGGGCTGAGAAATTCTGTCTTTGGGGTCTGATGTGGCATGGCTGTCATACTCATGAACTCACAGTAGCTGTAGTGTAGAAAATTGTTGAAGAATAAATTATTATTTTGGGTTTTTGCAACAGGGTTTCTCTGTGTAACCCTGCTGTCCTAGAACTTACTGTGTAGATCAAGCTGGCCTCGAACTCACAGATATCCTCTGCCAGCCTCTGCCTCCTGAGTGCTGGGATTAAAGGGGTGAGCCACCACGCCCAGCGGTAAAATTATTTTTTAAAGAACTGCTGTTTGTATTTCTTGGCTTATTTACATTTCTACTGTGTGTGCACAGAACCTGTAAGGCTTCCAGTTTTCTCAAGTGGAAACAAATATGTCCTTCCTTTATCTCTCCTGACAGAGTACTGCCCAAAGTGGGCCCGTCACACAGCTGCCCTGCCCAGAAGCCAGCCGCCAAGGCTCTCATACCTGGTGTACTTCTGGAAGGAGATCTCCCGCAGTGCTGACAGAGGGAAGATGATCACCACAGAGATCAGGGGCAGGGTGAAGAGTTGGGCCGCATACCAGGGCTGTGGGACGTCAGGCAGGAGGGAGTCACACACTGTTAGAGACAGGGATAGGAGCTAGGCTTGGAGCCCACGGTAACCATAGGCTACAGACATATGGGCTGGTGGCTAAGTCAACCTGGGAGTGAAGGGATCAGAAATGGAATGGGGGCCCATCAAGACCCCTTTCGGCTTGGATTGAAAGCCCAGTGGACAGCTCAGGTCAAATGGGACCAGTGCTGGGAAGAGTGAGCCCCTTGGTGCTTGCCACAGTTCTGCATAGCTGCTCAGTTAACGGCCCACTCCAAAGATAGGTGGCTGAGAACTGTATATCTTGCCCACATTGTGAATTGGAGGGTAAATGTCAGCAGAAGCTGGGCTGACCCCTCTGTTCCTAGGATGTGGTTAGGACCCTTAGGCCACCTGGCTGACAGTAGAGCTGGTATGAAGGGCCCTGCACAGCAGCAGCCTACTCCTGGTGACCTGCCTGCTGGACACCCTAGAGCCCTTCTCTCAGCCTTCTGTCTCTTCTCCTGGGCCCTCTGGCTGGTTCAGCTTTACCTATGGCAACCAGGAGCTCTCCAAGATGGCAGCTGCCTATCCTCCTAAAAGCCACACCGAGACCTGCCATGAGGTCTCTCATGCCACAAGCTGTAGGGCAAAGCCATGCCATAGACACCTGACTCAAGGGCAGGGGACATAGACAACCTGCCAGTGAAGCACCATGGAAAATAGCAAGATGGCTAATGTGGTCTAAGAGGGAAGGCAGGTGGGGGAGGGAAGCAAGAGAGTGTCACACAGCCTGAAGCTGGAGTGACTGGGAATCTCAGGCAAAGTGACCACTGGACACAGGCAAGGCTGAGAGAGGCTTGCAGAGCTGTTCACACTGCCGTGAGTGAGTAAACCTTTTTCAGAACTTAAAGGTAGCCGTGCACAGAAATAACAAGAACAGGAGAGTTGTCCTTGCCCCTCACATGCTGCAACACTCGGGAGAGCAGGCCCTGCTCCTCACTTGGGCAATACAGGCAATTATCTGCTTTGCTGTGGTGTTGGCAAGGCACATTTTGCCCTCATCACAGGTAGCAGGTGGGAGAACTGGCCCTGATGGGGTCATGAGAGCTGGCCCAGCTCCTTACGTGGGTAGCACAGTAGAGTTGGCCCTAGATGTGGGGGTTTCAGGCCACATAGGATGGGAGGCAAAGCATTCACCCCTAGTGTTACCTGCAGCCAGGAAACACCAGCCCTCGGGACAAGGCCACCTCTTCACAAACCTGAACCAGTCTAGACAGCCCATGAAGTCCCCAGCACCGATGATGGGATCATTCGTGTGCCTCACTCACATGGTGACCGTCCCTAAGCACTCACACTCCTTTTAGCATGTTCTTTCCAAGAGTGTGGGGTGTCAAGGACAGACACATCCCCAGTGGCAGACCAGAAAGAGATGAGCTCTCTCCCTTGTCAGTCCACTGAGATCTGGGATGGCTCATTTCTTAGTCAGGACTCTGAGCAGGGTGCTCCATCCCCGAGACTTTCAACACAGCATAGATGGGAGGCATGGCAGGGGCTCCACTGGCCACTGCCGGAGTGTGACCATTTACTCATTGGGAGTCCAGAGATTCCATCCTCCACATTTTTTGGCATTGGGCAGTGTCAGAGGTTCTAAAACCCCACAGCCAGGGGCCTCTTCATGCAAGGGCAGGAGAGAAAGACATAACTGGCCATACACTAGACTGCAATCTAAATCTAGCAACAGCTATATTCCAATTAAGCCCAAAGATTCCAATTAAAAGTCTGAGGTTGTCAAGATAAAAAAAAAAAAAAAAAAAAACCCACAAGACTCAGCCATATGCTGTCTACAAGGAATGTATTTACAATCCCAAGCCAAAGCTGGCTTCAGGGAAGAAGAGGGATACCCATGGAAGGTGATGCATCTATTAACAGAGAGGGAGGTTTCATGCCAGAGATAAAGCAGAATACTCCATATTAATAAAGGGTGTGCCTAACCATGGGGCTTCAAAAGCTGCCGAGGGGAGATTGGAATTAAAGGGTGAGGTAGCAAGGCCAGAAGTCACAGCTGGAGGTGTCAACACTTGGTTCTTGGTGTTAGAATAACCAGGGCATTTAAAAACATTGAAAAGATGGGCTGAGGGTGTGTCTCAGTGAATAGAGCAGGAGGCCCTGGGTTTCATCCCCAGTACTGCATAAGCCAGGCATGGTGGTACATGCCTGTAATTACAGCACTCAGGGCAAAGGGAGGATGGAGAGATTTGGCGGGGGTGGGGGTGGGGGACGACACGCACTGCCCTTGCTTGGTCCAGTTTGGTTTTCAGCATCTGCATCAGGTGGCTCACATCCGCTTGTAACTCCAACTCCCCGGGGATCTGACACTGGCCTCTCTGAGCACCTGCACTCACATGCCATACTGCCCTGCCCAACATACCCATAATTTAAAAAATAATAAAAGTAAATATTTTTAAAAGAAGTGGTAGCCGGGCGGTGGTGGTGCACGCCTTTAATCCCAGCACTTGGGAGGCAGAGGCAGGCGGATCTTTGTGAGTTCGAGGCTAGCCTGGTCTACAAAGTGAGTCCAGGACAGCCAGGGCTACACAGAGAAACCTTGTCTTGAAAAACCAAAAAATAAAAATAAAAAAATAAAAAAAATAAAAGAAGTGGAACAGGGACATTAGGCGCTCAAGGTCATCCTCAGCTACTTAGAGAGCTCAGTTCTAATCCAGCCTGGGTTACATAAAACCTTCTGTTGTTGTTGTTTATTTTTTGATTTTTTGAGACAGGGTTTCTCGTGTAACAAGCCCTTACTGTCCTGGACTCACTCTGTAGACCAGGCTGGCCTCAAACTTAACAGAGATCCACCTGCCTCTGCCTCCTGACTGCTGGGATTAAAGACATGTGCCACCATGCCCAGCGGAAACCCTCTTTCAAAACTGAATAAAACAGAACAACCTGGAACACTCACTTAGACTGACCAGATCTGGGTCACAAGTGAGTCTCAAGACTCTCTAAATCTCATAATTGTGCAAGAGGGTAGTCTTGTCTGTGATAAAGACAGAAACCAGAGAATCTGAACAACTCCCAAATGGAAATTAAGCAAGATGGTGCAGACATCCTGTGAGTCAGGGTGGAGGGCACAGAAAGTTACTAGGCCCATGCCTTCGTGGTGCAAACAGACAATATGAAAGCAGGCTAGGTGCAGCTACAGCCAAGCTTAGAGGAGAAGCCTTAGTAGAGGACCAGAGGCCGTTATCTTGTGTGTCTTTGCAGTGCCAAAATAAAAGGTGATACTGGGAAGCTCTCAGGAGGGTCTTTGTGCAGTTGGCTTAGTTTCCTCATCTGTGAAATGGGCTGTCTCCATGAGCCATTCCAGTTGGCTTAGTTTCCTCATCTGTGAAATGGGCTGTCTCCATGAGCCACTCCAGTTGGCTTAGTTCCCTCATCTGTGAAATGGGCTGTCTCCATGAGCCACTCCAGTTGGCTTAGTTCCCTCATCTGTGAAATGGGCTGTCTCCATGAGCCACTCCAGTTGGCTTAGTTCCCTCATCTGTGAAATGGGCTGACTCCATGAGCCACTCCAGTTGGCTTAGTTTCCTCATCTGTGAAATGGGCTGTCTCCATGAGCCATTCCAGTTGGCTTAGTTCCCTCATCTGTGAAATGGGCTGACTCCATGAGCCACTCCATCGGCAGCCATCATCTCTCTCGTGCCCTCCTTACTGCTCCTTGGCAAACCATGTTGCGTCTTCCGGTGAGGCCTTGCCTCTACTGTCTCCCTTAAGGTCCATCAACTACCAACTGCCCTGCTCATCAACTAGGGACCCCAAGAGTCGTTACAGGCCCAACACCCTGGATCACCCCAATGCCAGGAAAGGAACTCACACTTCTCCAGCTGGTCCCCGATCACCCTGAGGAAGGCCACAGAGATCATGAGCAGGTTGGTCAGGAAGCAAGCCTCACACAGCTTCCCCATGGCAGCCCCACACAGCTCACGAACTACACCCTGGTAGGTGGTCTGGCCGCTGACGGAGGCTGCGTAGCCCAGGATGACCAGGCCACTGATCAGGAACACCAAAGAGACCTGCAGAGGGATCATGGGGCTTGAACATTAGAGGCATAACTCACAGGCCGGCTGGCCCAAGTATGCCCTCCATGAGGCCTCTGCAAAGAGCTGTGCATGGCCTCTGCATCTATCAGAGCCATGTCTGAGAGCCTCAGGGGAGGTGGGTGCTGCCAGTTGTTCTGAGTCTGGGAATCTGACAGCTTTGCCCTGTGGGGCAGATGAAACCTCACAAGCCAGGGAGTTAAAATCTCTGTTCTGAGAGGCATGGGTAGTGAATGTGGGAAGGAACTGGGCGCAGAACCTCAGGCCAGCCTGTGTGCTGTGAAGCAGGTTTTCAGACCCTGCT
>CAJQZJ010004953.1:4126519-4149277 GCA_907164525.1 Lophiomys imhausi | reverse complement strand
GGTGGGGGCTCCTACTGACTCCTAGGGCTCTCTTCACAGTTTGGCTTGTTTCCATCACTTATAGTGATGTGAACAATTTTCACACACACACAGGAGTTAGAATACTGCCCCGAGCCCACAATCCACCCCAGATCCCACAAACAGGCTCCTGTGCTCGCTCCTGACTACGCTGCATAGACACACTGCAGCCATCTCGGTTTGCAGGGCATATGCACGGGCTGCAGGTATCGCTGTAATTCCCCAGAATGCTTTGGGTGCCCACCGTTGAGAGCTCACTGCCCTGCACATTCCTCTCTTGTGGCTAAACTTACATAGAAGCGCCTATGCAGCCCTAGGATGTGCAAGCTGAGCCCTTCAGTACACAGTCCCACGCCACTCCTGGACAGTCCCACATCTAGTACTGTCCTGGTCCTGTATCAAGAGGTGCAACAGTGTGGACCTGCAGCGTATGGCTCTTTCTCCTGGTAATAACTTCAGGGCCGGATGGATCTCATCCTAACCCTAAGAGCCCATGGAGACCCTGTGGGACAGTTCTTGCATGTGACCATCTTAGAGTTGGGACATGTCTCCCAGGTGCAGAGGCTCCTCAAAAATAAACTCCTACACTCCCACACACAAGGCAGCCAGCTCTGCAGAAACAATGCTGAGGATCCCACCTGGAAGACCCAGGGCCATCTTCCACCTGCCCTGGGTACCTTTGTGACTCACCAGTGCCACCAGAAAGGTGGGCACCATGCCTCCTGCCTTGTAGAACGCCCAGGGGAAGTTGAGCAGGCCAGCACCCAGAGCAGACTTCAGGAGAATGAACACGGCACCCAGTGAGGACAGAGTGGGATTGGGGGCAGCAAGGAGGGGTTTCTCCAGAAGGCTTCTGCTCCCTCTGGTCTGTCCTTCCATGGCTGGGGCAGCAGAGTGACAGACAGGGAGGGTTGGCAACAAACCTTCCTTCCTGATCCTTTAAACTCAAGTTCTCAAAGCTAAGTCAGCATGAGTAGGGGCAACTGTGGGACTCCTCACCCTGCCCCATCCTCTTCCATCGCCCCTCCTTTTTTTTCCAAAGGGGGCCATGTTCATTCACCCCTGGCCCTCTAATTTACATTTCCTCTCTCCTGTCCCTCTCTCTAACCCCAAGGTGACCCTGACCTCATCCCTCCTTTCTTCTCATCTAAAGCCTTTACTTTACTGGTGGATAACTTGCTCCCCAATTCCCAACCACAACTGTGCCTCCAAACTCAGCTCCAACGATGCCTGGAGCCCTAATCCTTACCAAACCCAGTAAGGTGCCCCACAGTCCTGGGGCAGCAGATTCAAATTTCGGCTTCCTCTCGGTGGTGCTTCGGCCGCATTGCTACGGCCCCTCCGGCTGCAAGGAGAGTCTGGTGACTCCGCAGGGATGGGCTCTTGAGCCGTTCATTAGGGGGCCCTAAGGGCATGTGTCAGGTTAAGGATCCAAGTCTGGGGGACAGAGAAGACAGACCAAGGCCACCTGTCCCAGGAGTTTGCAATTTTGGAGGCTTCTGGCCTGATCAGGATGTCTTAATGCTTGTGACCGGCAGAAGCCCCTCCTTGGGGTGTGGCTTTTCCAGGTGCTTGTTGGACAGGGCTCAGCTGGGATCCATCAGGGCCAGGCACTCAGAAGCGGATCCCACCCACTGCAGGCCTGGGGTCCGTTACTTCAGAGCCCCTGCCCTCAGCAGCCCCTCTGAGCCCCTTGTCTTGGGGAGGATTGTGGAAGGCTGAGTCTGTCACCATCACTCGCTGTCACCGGCTGGCAGTATGTCTCACTGTGGCCCTTCTATGGAAGAACCTCTTACTCCCTGCCTCTCACAATGCCAGTGGTTGGCACTCCTCAAACCAACCCCTTGCCTCAGATGTACCTGGGGCCTTGTTGAAAGGCAGACTGATTGCCTCCATGTTGGGAAAGCCCAAGGTTCTTGATTTCTAACAAGCTCCAGGCAGGAGCGGTGCTGAGTAGAAGGTAATCTTCGATGCTCTCTGAATCAACATGCTCTCAAGATGTCCTGGCGTCTTCACCGGCTTGTTGCTGGAAGCCTGGACCCCACTCCCTCACTTTTTGGGAATCCCCTGAAGGACTCCTCTACGTACAAGTGGCCAGGCTATCTCTAGAATTTCTGCCTCAGTGGGCCTGGGATGAATGAGCTCTGAGAATCTGCCTGTCTTAATATGTTTCCTACTGCTGGCCCAGGAATCCTGCTGAGAGCTGCTTTCCATCAAACCCCATTCAATCAGCCTTTGTCAGGGACACCCCCAAAGTGCTGTTTCCTCCTGTGTTTCTAGTATCTCAACCCTGACTTGGTGACCTCCTTGAGGCTCCACACAGCTGGTGCTCACTAAATGCCTGACAGCATCCCAGCATGAACGCCTAGGAAGGCTGTGATTCCACTGGCCCCCTGCCCTGTGATGACAAGAGTCAGTACACAGGAAGTACCAGAGGGAGGAAGGAGGAAGGAACTCCAGAAAGAACAGGGAAGTCACTTGGTCTCCCTCCTACCCACTCCGCCCTGGTGAAAACCCCTGGGGCAGCTCTAACTAAAAGCCACAAACTTGGTGACGTGAGACCTCAGGAATTTAGCTCTCACTTTGAACACTCAGGTCTGAGGGCAGCATGTGGTAGGGCCACCCTCCCATAGCAGGATCTGGAGTATGCTTCTTCTGGCCTCCTCATGGGGTTACTGGTGCCCCATGGCTATGGCCCGGTTTTCGAGGGCTGGCCTGGAGTCTAGTATTCAGTGGCCATGCTCAGCTGATTAAGACCTTCAACTTCACATCCTCCTCACTAGAGTGAGGGCAGGAAATCTGAGGAAGGTGGAGATGCATACTAGAGAGGGAGAAGGCAGTAGGGCAGGGCAGCAGCCCAGGTTGGCAGGGAGAGGAGCCACACACAGTAGCATACAGTGACCCGGTGCACACTTTCCAGGAGCCAGGAAGCTCACCATCCCACCCCTACCCCCACCACCGGCCTTCTAAGAAAAAAGATAAGTGCTTGGCCAGTCAGTGGCTAAAGCTTTGTTCTTCTTAATCAGGCTCAGGGGACTCCCGGGTCCCTGCCCAGGGTCCCTCATTAGCTGCCCATTAGTGTGCATGACTTAGACATTGGCCGCTGGGCTGTAAATTTTCATGATCTATTAATTCTTTGGGGCTTTGATATCCACTCCTTGCCACCCTCCCGGGGCTGTGTGACCTTTCCCAAGCTGTGGAGGAGGCACCCTGCAGGGATCCATCTGCAGCCAGGGGAGGGTGGGAGGCTCCCCCTCTGCTCAGCCCAGGATCCATCTGCAGCCAGGCCCAAGGCACTGGAGCAAAAGACAGGCAAGGAGGTGTGCACAGCACCCTAGGGATCCTGCAGGTGGTGGCTCGCAGGGCACTGCTCTGGAGCACCCATGCCTTCGAACTGTCTCCCTTCATTCTTCTGCTGGCTGTGCACCTGTCCATCGGGGCTTCCTGAGGGCTGTTCTGTCCCGCCCCACAGAGTGTATGACAGTAGGAACTCTCACTGATGCTTAGAAAGTTCTGCATCATGTGAGATAGCCTGTGGGAGTAGCCACCTTATTGGCATTGGGTCTAGGACTTGACTACCTCTGAAAACCTGTTTATAGTCACTCATGACAAGCAAGAAAAAGAAGATTGTCAGCAGTTGGTGCTGATGCAGAAGCGCCGAGCACATGACTGCCTAAGTTTTTTTTGCTTTCTCTTAACCTCAGCCTCATAAGGAGCTGCCAGTGCCAGTCCATTACCACCCCAGGCCACACTGGTTTAACACAGGACTCCTAACAGCTGTCCAGGAAAGCCTGACGTGTTGAAAAGGGGGCATGCTGCCATGCTGAGGGCCACAGCCAGCAGAGGCAACCCAACCAATGTGTGGTGCTCAGCACCCATGACAGGCGGTTCACAGGGATCCACAGACCCCCTTCGGTAAGCACATGCCCACTTAAGGATCTAGAAGCCAGTGCAGCTGGCTGATGAGGGTACACAAAAGGCTCCATCCTAACCCACAGTCCTTGTGATGTGACCACACATGGCAAGAAGGGTCTGCAAATATGATGAAGACTGTTGAAATGGAAAGGTGAGTGGTCATGTGACGACTGCAGGAGACCCCCATAGAGGTCAGGCCTGCTAAAGTCCACATAGATACGGCCATCGTAAGACCCTTATCTGAGCTCCTAGCTATTCACTTCTTCCAGCAGGGGTAGAGGGTTGACTTTGGGGCTCGGCACAGTGCTCAGGTGGGCATCTGATCACCCATGATCCCATAACAAACTCCAATGAGCTCACTGGTTCAACAAGCCCTTGGGCCGGGCGGTGGTGGCGCACGCCTTTAATCCCAGCACTTGGGAGGCAGAGGCAGGCAGATCTTTGTGAGTTCGAGGCCAGCCTGGTCTACAAAGCGAGTCCAGGACAGCCAGAGATATTCAGAGAAAACCCCCCTCCAAAAAAAAACAAAAAAAAAAAAAAAAAAAAAAAAAACAAGCCCTTGGTGTCCTACCTAGGGTATGGTACACGGGTGGTTTTGTCTCTTCACCGACCTTCATTTGTCTTTGTAAGAGTGCAGGAGTGGTCAGAGATCATCAAGAACAGACCTTGGGTCTGCAATGGTGAGCTTGGGGCACGAGGACAGGCCATGATCCAAGCAAGATGTGCAGCAGCCACTGGGGGTGAGACAGGCAGGAGACTGTCCCCCAGGAGCCTCCTCAGTACCCCTGGCACTCAGCCAGAGAATGAGACTACTTTGAAGCTTGCAATCTCCAGGGCCAGCATTAGGGAACGAGTAGTTGCTTGCAGGTATCCAGACAGGTCATTTCATTTGTCACCCCGATCCTTGAGCAACCTGAAAGCAGAGGCCTCAGTCTCCTGGGCAAGGGATGGGTCTCTGGTTATAAGAAGGGAAGGAGGAGATTGAACTTTGGAGGTGCAAGGAAGTCTTAGATACTTCTCTCTTGCCAACAGTGTGTCCAGGAAGAAACGGGAAGGCTAGGGAACCAAGAGGCCTGGGGCAAGGCAGAGAGCACAGAACTGGAGCCTCTGCCAAGCCCAGTCTCTGGGTCTACCATGGTCTGATCACAGACCAACCCTTCTACTCAGGTCTGTAGGGCCAGAGACCCTTTCCCAGCACCCTAGCTAGCTGCTCCCTGGGGCTGGCCAAATCACAAGGATCCCCTGGGGGAGGTGTGAGCCTGTGAAAGGAAGAGGCATAGAATTAACGTAAGTCGCCACATTAACCACGCTGAGTGCACCTTGGGGGCTTAGGTACATTCCCAGCAGTGTGCCACCATCACCAATAATTCCCGAGCATTTTCAACACCAGCCCCCTTCTCCTCCAGCCCTGGCAACAGCTAATCGGCTTTGTCTCCACGGATTTGTCTGTTCTGGACATTTCACACCAAGGCAGTCACAGGAGCTGCAGCCTTTCACATCTCACGTGTGTTTAAGGTTGATCACGCTGTGGCATTAGCAGAGCACCCTTCAAGGGTAGTTTGCCATCTCCTCCAACAGCACATGGTGGACTCTGCCCGTTGGCCGCAGTACAGCTACGCACGTCTCCTGCAGCTCTGATTCAGCCACTTCATCATAGGACTGGAGCTCCAGGATTTTACTGTCTCCACGGATTCAGACCCTTCCAGATGGATTAGGACAGTGGGGGAAAAATCCTAGAACTTGTGTTTCTAGGTCACTCCTCTGTGCTTTCTAGGCACCAGTGAATGAAAGCAACATCCTATCAGTATACACTAAGGGGCGTATTTGGGAAAAACAAAAAAACCAAGACCTTCCCTAGGAACCCCTACTTAATCCACACAGGCAAGATGGACAACCTCCTGTAATGTGTGGCTCAGCAGACAGGAGGCCCAGCCTCTCTCCCTCCCTGGGCTTCCTGTTCAGGTCAACCCAGCCCAACCTGAGTTTAGCACAGTACTGCTGACTGGTGAGCAGCTTCAGCATGCTGCTCACTTCAGCTGGTACCCAGCGGTGATAGCTCGGCAGGTCCCGTGGAGGAGCTGCGGTGGAGCTGGCCTGCCCTCAGGGCCTGTCTTCAGCTTCTGGAGGCACGGGGTCCTCGGTTTTTGTATAGGCCCAGCACAGGGGTAAAGCCCTGGAGATGGGTGTCCAATACAGAGATCAAACATGAGCTCCGAGAGCACACACCACTCAGGACCTGGCAGGGCTGGGCTCAAGGTGTTAAAATGTCTAGAGACCCAGTAAAGAAGGGAGCCTGTGTTGGGGACACTCCAACGTGGGAAAGTGATTTTGTGGCAAGCTTGCAGGCAGGGACAGCAGCTGTGTACAAGCAGGAACTGTCTGTCCAGCAGCCAGCAGGCTGACAACAGAGCTGCACTTGTCCCGTGCCCACAGCTGCTCAACTTTACATGTCAATGTGAAGGAGTTGTCACTGGCTGTTTCACACATGAACTAAAGCCCAGAGACATCATCTGCAGTCATGACAAGTGGCAGAGGTGGGATCTGAACTGGACGATTTCACACATCCCACACTTCAGCTTCATCACCTGCTCAAAACCTATGCTGCCTAAGAGGAGGCCAGAGCACCTCGCCCAACCTGCCCCACTGCCTCAGCCCCTGGATGCTGGGCCCTGTGCACCAGCGGAATACCCATCCTCATGGTCCTCTGAGCTGAGGGGTGATAGTGAGCCCATGCTCCCGAGAGTGACAAAAGGCTCCACACTAATCACGCCTCCTTGGTCAAGTGGGAGCTACATGCAGACACAGGGTCCATTGTCTGCTGATTCAGCCAGGGCTGCTTGTGACACCCCCAATACCACCACAGAGATCCAGCACTTCATGGGCTTTAGTAATCCCTCCCAGACCAACAGCTATGGCTGGCTGCAAGTGGCCCACAGATCTGCCAAGGGCAAGACACCCGGTGAGTACTCCTCTCCCCAGACTTCTTCCTGCCCATGACCCACAGCAGCCGTGATCACAGCCACAGACCTCCCGGCAGCTGCTGCCAGCCTGTGCCTGACAGTTGGCATGTGTGGCACGCTGGTTAGACGGGGACTCCATGCTGAGGATGCTGGATGCTTAAAGAAGCAACTGAAGGAGGAAGCCCAAACCTTACTGAAATTGTAACAATGCTCATGCTTTAAGAAGTGAAGAAGTGAAAGGCCATTCGCGAGGCAATGCCCTTCACGTCTGCTAAGGAACTCCTACCTGGACATGTAAAGAATGACGACACTACCACAGTAGCAGGCAAGTGCTCTACCCACAGCAGAGTGTTATTCAATCATGAAAAGGAATAGCCTCCGACACCTACTGTACCATGAATAAAGCTTGAAGACATGATGCAAACAGAAAGAAACCAGCTGTGAAGGACCACACGAGGCGACTTCACAGTAGAGAACACCAGAACGAGCAAACCTCTGAAAGCAGACTAGCTGCAGGACCAGGGGAAGAACACAGGCGACTGCTGACAGGCCTGACTTTTCCTTGAAGTGATAAGAATGTTCTGGAGTTTAGAGTCAAGTGGCGCTAGCCACATTACCTTGTGAGAACAGTAGGGCTCACTGAAGCATATAGCCTGATATGGACATTTCTACTGTGTGAGCTAGCTAATGCGGATCCCATTCAGGACTGTCAGAAACAATGGGAAGGCGGCAGGGGTCTGGTGCACAACACATTCCAGCTTTGTAAGGTTATGCATATTTATTGAAAATGTCCTTCACCAAACAACGGTGAAATCAAGACTCCAAATTACAAAACATGATGGCAGTTGATACATATAAAAATAAAGCGAAGGCCTGCATCTCCCAGATCTGTGCAAGTTCCCTTCAGTTCAGTCTGTCCTCTCATTAAAAAGGAGGTCATGGAATCTGACTCATGATGTCATTGCAGAAAACTGCACTCAACTGACAAACAAAACAACAGCTTTGCTTCCAAATACCACAAGTCTTTAAAGTGACTCTCCCCACAATAAATACAGAAAATAGCCTGTAACAAGCATGTCTGCGCTTGGTCAGGGTTGTAGTATGTAGAAAGTGTGTCCCGAAAGCCCTTCCAGGCTCTGTGTCTTTGGTGCACTATCACTGGGCCTGAGCTCCCGAGCTTCTCCTGCCAGAGCCAAGCACAGGGAGATACTGCAGACGTACCTCAGAGATGCCTGGGCCGAACACACTAACCCAGCCAACAAGCTGGAGATGGGGTCCCTTGGAAACAGGACTTCCCAAGATGCTCTCTGATGCCCTGCGGCCACCAGCGTGGTCAAAGTCAAAGGCTTGTTAGCTTCTGTGGCTGGCCACTATGATGATCACACTGATGGGGTCCTTGGCGGGTGCACCTGCTGTGCAAGTTGTGGACGTTTTGCCCTGGGCCTCCTCCGCTTCGGCCGGCTTTTGGCCTTGCTGATCTGTACCACGAAGAAGGCTAGTGCCACCATGGCTCCAAGGAAGGCAAAGACAGGGATGGTCTGGCCCACTTCCTGGTTGTAGCGGCCAGGCATGATCCCTGCAGGAGGACAGTCAGTGGTCAATGGTGCCACAAAACTACAGCTACAGCCTTTCTGAGAATCAACTCACCAGAGACCAAACACTAACTGACTCCACTAGCTGGGCTGGCAGGGCACACCTCACTTCTGAGCCAGAGTTAAGTGGCCCAGGCTGGTAACTACAGTGTGGGTGACGGGTGTCTCAGACTCTACTCCTGGCTTGGGAAGGGTCGGACAGACCTCGATCCTGTCACAGCCAGTCTGCACCAGCAGGGTCCAGATCTCTTTCCTAAAGATCAATAGACATGCTGGTCTCAATCCAGACAGGAGGACAATGCTAGAGTATTCCTAGCTGAGGAACAATAGTGAGGCAGAGGGGGTACTAAAGGCCTGCTGGCCATGTACCCTGAGGGGCAATGCCTCCTGGAGTGGCCATCAGACACACCTCAGATTAAAGTCAATGACACTGTGACTGAGTAATGCTCAAGGGCTCCACTCACCAAGAGCTCACTATCATCCGCTGACCCCGTGACCTACATCAGGCCTTCAGGATCTTGGCTTCCTCACATCAAGTTCCCATGGTTGGCCACCAAGGGCTGGGGTACCTTCTCCCAGTCAATTCCTTAAACCCAAAGAAAACCCCCTTGGGAGCTATGAATCTCTGAGGAGGCCACAGGAGTTTCCAGAATAAAAGGACCACACACACTCAGCGACCTGGGACCAGCTCTCCCAGCTTAAACATGAGAACACGGAGTAAGGAATCTGCTCAGGCTGAAGAGCTCATCTGAACAGTTGACAAGGTGGATCACCTCAGGAGCCTGGTGCAGCCCAGCCGTCAAGACAGGCTCCAGAGGACCCAAAGACCCCACAAGCCAGCATAACAGAGAAACCCCATACAGAAAAGATGTTTACTGGGGTCCACAATACAAGTCTGCTTGCAGAACTTTAGCAAAGAGCATCCAAATTACTTTGGAAAATTTTAAGTGTACCATGTAGCCAACATATTAAAGTTGACATTTAAAATACGTATATTGAGGAGCTGGAGAGATGGCTCAGTGGTTAAGTACACCTGTTGTCTTGCAGACCTGGGTTTGTTTCTCTGACCCCGACATGGTGGCTCACAATCCGTTAACTCTAGTTTCAGAGATCTGAAGAGGGTGTCTGACCTTCATGGACACCAGGCACACAACTGACACACACACACATACAAGCAGGCAAACACTCATACACATAAAGTTTTCTTTTTTCTTTTTAAATTAAAATGTGAATATAGAATTTTCTAAGAGAAATGGCATCTTCATTTCTATACCTGCTCTTGGCTTTGTCAATTTGTACTGCAAAGGCAGCCAGACTACCTCAGCTCCCGGGAAGGAAGTCCTGGCTTTCGTCCCAGGGAGGGGAAACACCTGGAAACCCCACAGCAGGATCTAGCCCAGCAAGATGCCATTAAGGACTCACCTCCAGGAATGTCCCAGGCACCACTTTCTCCAGGGGACAAAGGTCTCACTTGAGGGCGACTCGATCGAAAGTTGGGTAATACTACTTTGTCCAGGTCAATGGAGAGCAGCTTTTGATGTTTCCAAAGATTACTTCCGGGAAATAGATTAAAACATAAAAAGATAAGCAGCGTCCTCACCTAGGATGCTTAGCTGATATACAACAAACTGCAAGCAACGTAACACGGGGCGACTTGACCCTCCGAGACCTCTGGTCACCTGACCACCAGTAGAGCAGCCAGAGCACGCGACTGCTTCCAGGTCCTGAGAAAGGCACAAGTCAAATCCATGTGCGAGATCAGAGTCCAGAGGAAGGTCTGTCCTACAGGTTTTATATACCACAGCCCACCCACCTAAGCTCATTTCTGTTCAATATTGAGAACACTGCCAAGCAAGGCAAGAGGACAGTCCAGGCTGCAGCTCTGGAAGGAGCAGAGATTCGAAGTTGTCATGGAAGGCCTTTTCTAAGGCTCCAAGTTAGAGCCTTAGAAATTACAGCCTGCCTTCTGAATGCAAAGCAATGCGTTGAAGGAACCATACTTGGGAAATGGTGCCAGATCAACCGGTCTGGTGGACTGAGAGAGACCAATACCCACACTGAGAACAGGACAGATTTGCAAGTAATCAGGTACTGAAGTACAGGTGAGCAGCAGACATCTGCCTGCCTGTGGTGACAACCAATAAAATGTGGGCTGAATTGTGGGTATGGGGTTGGGGGGGCGGGGCAGTACTATCTCTGCTTCCTCTTTAGGTCTGAAGAAGTTGGTTAGGCCAGTGCACTTAGAGAGGAAGAACACAGTGACCAATGCACTTGTGGGCAGCCTGCTGACATCTTAGGGAGAGCTAAGGACATCAATGGAAGGAAGATATCTGGAAATGAAGAATTCCTTATCTTCCCGTAGTCAGTCCACTTAGAAATCATTGATCTGTGTTTTCTTTAGTTGAGGGCAGGCACAGGCAACCAGTCCCAGCAGTAGCTGCAGCCTGGCATGAAGTTTGTCACTGGAGAGGGGTGGGAGAAAGACCCCAGAGGCTTCCGGCTGAACACGGCTTGGCTAACTGTGGCACAACCGCAGCCCAGTCTGTTTGCACGATTTAATGCTACCACTCAGGGTTAATCTGTCTCAGAAATTAACTGACAAAGTCATGGAACCCTGGTATCTTAGGCTTCCAAGTGTGTTGCTAAGTGGACATTCTCGCACTCACATTACCATGGAAGTCTCACAGGACTCTGACGAGGGATGGAGGGTCTGGTCTGTCTTGAGTCAATGTCCCACAGCAATGACTGCTAAGGACACTTGATTAGAACTGGGGGAAAAACCCTCACCACACAGAGATAGGAACTTGCCCTTAGCATGGCTGATGGCTGTCTAAGATTGGTGCAGAATCTTCTAGAGATTCAGAATCATCTGGATCTAAGTCTCTGAGGACTGAGAATAATTTCCCTCAAGATGTGATGTGGGAGATAAGAGAGCAGTGCAATGGTGTGGTAAGGAGAGGGGTTGCTGAGAGCGCGTCAAAATTAAATTCTAGGAGTTGGGCATTATCAGCACCCTGGACAGACTCAGAGTGGGAGGGATATTCTGATGTGGCCAGCCAGATACTGAAGGTCCTGTTATCTGCTCTCAGAGCCTTCAGCACACCCCAGGGAGAAGAACTGAGCTCCTGGCACTCTAGCTAACATGGCTGCTCTTCGAGCATGAACTGTTGATCATGTCCAGAATATAAAGTCTGGTTTGAATGCTAAGATAACAGAAGGTTCTAAATAAATAAGGATTCAAAAATGGAAATATATTACAAGTTTTAAATGATGCAGGGTGACTGGAATGGAAAAGCACTCCTCAACTAAAGGTTCAAGAAGAACACTGCTGCTAAAGACCAAGCGATGTGTGTGCTTTCTGTGTGTGAGCGCACACACCTGCCTGGACATGTGGAGCAGAGGTCATAGTGGTGTCTTCCTTGCTCTCAATTTGTTTAGGCACATTTGTCCATCACTGAACCAAGCACAGTGGCAGCCATGAAAGGGGAGGAAGAAGAGAGGAGGGATACTGTTTCCTAAAGGAAGCCTATGATGCCAGGGGGGGTTGAGAGAGGAGCACCCACCTGCCCTGCAAGGGTGTTTGCCAGATAGCTTTGGGACACCAGGTCCTGTTAGCTTTTCCCCATCTTGTCCTGCTTAGGCAAGATGCCAGAGAGAGAAAGAAGAAGCAAGCAAGAAGGATAAACGGCATGGCATGGCTGGAGAGAAACTGCAGTGGGAACTTAGGTCTGAAAAACTTAAGGGAATGAGGCAGATCAAGAAGTCAGGTGAAGCCGGGCGGTGGTGGCGCACGCCTTTAATCCCAGCACTTGGGAGGCAGAGGCAAGCGGATCTTTGCGAGTTCAAGGCCAGCCTGGTTTACAAAGTGAGTCCAGCACAGCCAGGGCTACACAGAGAAACCTTGTCTCGAAAAACCAAAAAAAAAAAAAAAAAAAAAAAAGAAGTCAGGTGAGAGAGAGAGGCAGAGCCACACGCACCAGGGTAGCACCTGTGGACAAAGGCCACAGCCTACATGGCATGCCCTTATGGCTGGACCGCCACAGAAGAAGCAACACCTCCTAGGAGCAGCTTCAGCCTGGAAGCAGGAAGAGAACCACCTGCATTCCACCCACAGCTTGGCTAGGTAGCACAACTGTGAATCCCCGCCCAGAGCCTGACCTTAGTTTCTGCTCAAGAGACAGCACTTGGCTGGACCCACTTTTCTTCCTAAAGCACACTAATGCAGGACACCACCAAAGTACGCTTCTAAAGATCAGAATGGGGGCTGCTCATTTCCACAACTGTCAGAAAATGAGAGCTAGATCCAATTATTTAAAAATGACATCAGCAAAACTGCATTCTCTCCCATGTAAAAAGGAATGAGTCATGGGCCCTGGGGAACAAGGAAAACAAGGCAGACACTGACCTGGGTGCCGTCTCATTCAAAGGCTGTGGCTTGGCCCATGACAAGTGTGGACAGGCTGGAAGGGGCCGAGGTTTTGGGTCTCCCAGGTGGGACTCAAGAACTTTGGAGTACCGATGAAGGTGGTTTCCTGGGGTTAGCAGCAGTAAGAACAGGACAGGTGATCACCATTATAAAACCACAGAAGAAAAGGCAGCTTTGAGTGACTGTACCTTTCTGTCAACCTACTCACCACGTGCTTCAGGACCACACCTGACAGGGTGTGTCTGGTTCCTCCTTTCAACACAGCCACACTCTGGGCAGGGGGTGCTGCCACTGAACCTTGGTAGGCTATCAATCACACACATAAGACCACCAAGGACAGTGCCACACAAAACCTCTTTTCTGTAATATTTAATTCTCTGACCAAGTAAACAAACTTATTCCACTTTTTAAAAAGATTTTATTTATTTATTATGTATACAGTATTCTGTCTGCAGGTATGCAGGCCTGCAGGCCAGAAGAGGGCACCAGATCCCACTATGGATGGTTGTGAGCCACCATGTGGTTGCTAGGAATTGAATTCAGGACCTCTGGAAGGGCAGCCAGTGCTCTTAACTGTTGAGCCATCTCTCCAGCCCCAACTAATTCCATTTTTAGGTTTTTACATTTTTTCCTTTCTTTTCTTTTCTTTTTGAGACAAGGTTTCTCTATGTAGCCCTGGCTGTTCTGGAACTTACTTTGTAGACCAGCTGGTCTCAGACTCAAGAGAGTTGCCTGTCTCTGCCTCCTGAGTGCTGGGATTAAAGGCGTGTGCCACCACCACCCAGCCGGTTTTTATATTTCTTAATCTGTGGTACCCCACACACACTGCTACTGAGTAAATGGAATGAGTATCACAAATCTAAGTAAAATTAAAAAAAAATTTTTTTTTTTGGTTTTTCGAGACAAGGTTTCTCTGTGTGTAGATCTGGCTGTCCTAGACTCACTTTGTAGACCAGGCTGGCCTTGAACTCACAGAGATTCCCCTGCCTCTGCCTCCTTAGTGCTGGGATTAAAGGCATGCACCACCACGAATCTAATTTTTAAAGCATTAGATTGAAACATATTATCAAAATGAATGTTACCTTTTCTATTTTGGGTGGTATATATACATACATACGTGTGTGTGGAGGCCAGAGAATCGATGCTGGATGTAGTCCTTACTCTAAATCATTCTCATGGAATCTAGGACTCCCAGATTCAGCTAGACTGGCTGGTCAGGGTCTTAGCTGCCCCAGAGCTGGGGTTACAGGCATGCTATGCCGTACTCAATGTTTATGAGGCTGCTCAGGAAGATCTGAACTGAAGTTCTCATGCTTTCTGGCAAACACTCTGTCAACTGAGCTACCTCCCCAGCCTTCCTTATACTTTAATGTAGCTGTTGTATAATAAACAATAGAAATTTAAGATTATTTTATATATTGATAGAAATTTAGAAAGAGTATTTTATGTATTTTTTTTTTTTTTTTGGTTTTTCGAGACAGGGTTTCTCTGTGTAACAGCCCTGGCTGTCCTGGACTCGCTTTGTAGACCAGGCTGGCCTCGAACTCACAGAGATCCGCCTGCCTCTGCCTCCCAAGTGCTGGGATTAAAGGCGTGCGCCACCACGCCCGGCTTTATTTTATGTATTTTAATAGAAATTTAAGATTATCTTAAATATTGGTAGGAATTTAAGGTTATTTTAAAGATTATTTTGTATATATGATACATATTTAAGGTTATCTTACATATTGGTAGGGATTCAAAATTATTTTGCTTATATCTTGCTTTAATATATTTTGATTGTCAAAAAAATATGTAAACATTACTATCTATGTATATTGATAGAAATTTATGGTTATTGTTTATGTATTGTACATAAGCAATTCATTTACACTGTATATGTAATTCTTATATTCTTATTATATAAACTAATAGAGAAAAAACTTGTTATTTTACAAAAAGGGGATATAATAACAGTAATGTAAGTAATAGGTTAGAATTAGAGTAGGATTCTTTAAGGGCAGGAAGAGCAATCTGGCACCTGTGGGCACTTGGCATGGCAGCATATGGACTAAAAACAGGGTTTATGGCTGGCAATTGGTTTCAGCTGCTAATAGCCTTACCAGATGGGCAGAGTCCAAAATGGACTAAGGTCTGTGAAGGGCACCTGGCAGATGTGTGGCAAAAGTCGAGGGAATTGCAAGTTCTTCTGAGAGTTCCATGGGACATTTCAGAACACCATGAGATGATCCCCTATATAAACTTGGGGGCTTCATGACTCTCTTGCTACATGATGGAGAAAAGGAATGAATGTGCTGGATACGAAGCAATGTAGGCCTTATACCCTGAGGCCATGATAAAATAGCCTGAGCAAAGAAAGGAACTCTAGAACTGATAGTGGTCAGCAGCAGAATCAAAACTACATAAGGCACGCTAACAAATGAGTGAAGTGAGCTCAGACAGAGGAGAGTTGAGACTGGTGGACACCAGGGAATGGCTATTACAGACTTTAAATCATGACCCGTGAATAATGCATGGACAGATTAGACTGTGGAACTGATCCCACAAACGTACAAAGCTGGGTCTGGAGGGAGCTGAACCAAGCTGAAGGTAATTCTTCCATAATTGCCAGAGTTGTACTTTTAACCAAGATGCCCCAATGAACCTTCATTAGAGAATTTTAATATCCTTTCAAAAAATTAAAGTGGGGTTGATTAAATGTTCTTAGATATTAAGTGTTTATAGTTTTAGGCTTTAAATCTTAGGTATCAGACTATAGGAAATAGGTATTTTATAGATACTTGTTAAGCAGTAATAAATCTCAGTATTTTACATAAAATATTGTGTCTCACTGTTGGGATTTCTTCAGTTTTGGCTTTCTTTTATTTGGAGATGGGGGTCTCATTATTAACAGGCCAGTTTGACCTCCGTTTAGTCTCTTCCCTTAGTCACCCAAGTGCTGGGATTATAGGCAAACACCACCACAGCTGGCTGTTAGCATAAAATTCTAAACAACATCTGTGACCCACATCCTCATTCTGTGGATGGTGCTGTAAGGAAGGGAACAATCCGTTCTTTGAATACATGAGCACCAACCCACGTAGACCCTGAAGCACCAGAAGCTTCAGGCTCACGTCACGTGGCCCAAGTGACCTGAGGTAATTGGTTTAACCTCTCTCCTGTTTCTTCATCTGCACACAGAGTAATTCTATCTCATTTTACTCGATTACTGAGAGGCATTCATGAGTGAACCCTTCAATGTACCCAGCCTAGTGCCTGTGCCCAGAGAGCACTGGAAGATGCTGGAGCTTAGGGCTGGAGATGATACAGTGGCTAAGAGTGTTGCTGTCCTGCAGAGGTCAGGACTTCCGTCCTGCCGGCGATGCTGGGCGGTCTAAAGCTCCCTGCAAGTCCAGCTCCACAGGGCTCCAACGCTGGCTTTTGGCCTCTTCAGGCATTTGCACACATGTGCACATATTCCCCATACACAAAATACATATTTTCAAAGATGCTGGACCTAGGAGGGTACTCACACACAGGGCCCACAATTCCTGTCCACCCTGGGAAGAGGCAAAACTGAGTAACATTCCCACCTCTTACTGAGAGACAGGTGCCTGTAGTGGCAAGGAGCGCCGTGTCTTGACGCAGCACTGAACTGGTTCAAGTCCCTGCTGAGGCACTGTGAGAGACACCCACCTTCCATCCTTTCAGGGGGGGCCAAGCCAGCTCCGCTGGGTGGGCGCTGCCGGTTCCCTGAATGGCTGAGGCTGGGAGGGGTCACGCCGTACGATGTGTACTGAAGGAGCGCATCCAGAAGCCAAAAGCAGTCTGCAGAGTCAACAGGCACACTAGTTAGGATCCGATTTTAAACGGAGAACCCCTCCAGGAAAATGGAAGACCACTAGTTCCCATGAAGAGGGTAATATGGAGGCTCAGAAGTTTAGGCCAATGTGGAGCTGACACTCCCCCACCGCCCCAGGCTATCCTACTCTGGACAAAAATGCTTTTTCAACAGGCGGGTTCCAGCCCACCCAGGGCAGTCTCCTCCACCACCAGCTGACTGTAGGCGGATTTTACTCTATGTCTCAAGGGCTCTGGGCAGCTCAGCACCACTGTGACTGGACTGGACCACCGGCCCAAGTGTCACACAGCTCCAGACAGCTCATGGGCAAAGACAGAACAGGGCTGGTTTAGAGATGGCAAGACCATGTGACACCCACTGGGGGAAAAAATGGCCTCAACAAAAGGAGCTCCAAGGACTGAGTTGCCACCAACGACCTGACACCATCCTGGGATCAGGAAATAGGTTTGAACTATAGGGGACATACATGGGAAAGTGAATTCAAGATCAGAGGAAAAAGTCTATTATTTGAGTTGGTGGTCCTAACCAAGATGGTCCAACTCTTTTCTGGATGTCTCAAGAGTCCAGGTCTGGCCGGGCGTTGGTGGCGCACGCCTTTAATCCCAGCACTTGGGAGGCAGAGGTAGGCGGATCTCTGTGAGTTCGAGGCCAGCCTGGTCTACAAAGTGAGTCTAGGACAGCCAGAGCTGTTATACAGAGAAACCCTGTCTCGAAAAACCAAAAAAAAAAAAAAAAGAGTCCAGGTCTGAGAACACAAGCAGTTCTCACTCAGCTCCACCAAGGCTCCTTCCTAAGGCAGCTACAGAAGATCCCGTCCTAGACCAGGTCTTCCTCCACCCCTCCCCACCCCCCATTTACCCAGCCCAAATCCCATTAACACCTATTTGGACTACAGCAGCTTCATGGGTGGGAAAGGCTGTTAAGTACTCTGCTCTAGGAAAAGCATGCACTTCTGGCCAAGTGCCAAAAGCCCCAAGGACCCAGAGAGCTGCCATGTGAAATGTACAGGCACAGACAGTCCCTTTAGGCATTTAAAATTTTAATGAAGACTCTTACCAGGAAAGCTCAGATCTTAAAGAGAATTTCTGTGGAAATAAAACATTAATCTCCTATCTGCTCTGACTTTAAACCTTACTTTAAAAAAAATCATATTCTAAGGATTTACGTAAGTTACTGAAATCCAGTCAACATCAACTTGAAATTGGGGAAAGGTGCAACATCCAGCATGTGCCCACACCACCACTGTCTGAGCACCCTGTGGTGTCCAACAAGACTTGAATCCTGGTTTCCAAGCATCTTCCCAGATAAAGCTGCAGCATTTCCACTGTTCCCTCCCTAAAGTAAGAAAATGAAGTCCATACCCAATCATATGAGCCACACACTTGAAGGATCTAAAGGACAGGATGCAAAGGAGGCATAACAGAAAATTAATTCTTTGCTTCCTGTCCTCGAGAAAATAAGAGGCCCCTCACTGACAAAAGTTCTCAGCACCCCAAACTCTCAACTCTTAGAGGAGAGCAGCAAGCAGGGCCTACAAGACATATGGCTGGGAAGAGAGGCCAGACCAGAAAAGAAACACACACAAGATCACACAACCTAGTAGGAAGCCTGAGAAGGGCAGAACCTGGTCAACTGGGTTAAGACTCTGTACTAAACAGGGGAGAGTCTCCTGCCTGTCAATGTCAGATGGGAAAACAGGTCTGTAGAGGTTTGTGTACCCTATGTATTTACCTTTCAGTATACGCAGAAATATCCCAGCAATCAAAGCACCCGGGTCTACTATGTCTGGCTCCTGTGGGGACTACCTATTTATTCTTCAGCTTCTAGCCAGTATCATTCCAGGGACAAGAGGATCGTGTACCCAAACCATTAAGGCCACGTGGTGCTTCTCTTTTAAGGCCATAAAAGTGCTCTGCCACTGAGCTGCAGTCCCAGCCCTCCTATGTGCTCTTTTCTTACCCTTCTGTCTGTGACTGTCATCCAAGCAATTGGAGTCTCCATACAGCACGATCCGGCCTCCACCTTCAGCTGGAATCTGATAAAGTCCCAAAATGGGAACATTTTCAACAACTGCTGTCTCTTGTTTTAAGACCTCCAATCCTGCAGTAAAAAACAAGAATAGCAGTGAGTTCTCATGAGGAAATGACTGAGTTTTTAGTTGTCACCTGACCTGAGATCTGACCTATCTGACACAAGACTTGCAAAATACAACATTCAATCAAAATAGTACAGATCTTTAGAAGAGGGAAGCAGTATTTTAAGCATTACTAATTTTGATTTTTAACAAAATCCAGCTCTCACAGAACCAGTATCTGCAAATGTAGCGTGCACTGACACCATAGGCTCTGTGCTGTACTGTAGGAGTGGGACAAACATAGCTAACTTTTAAAACGTGCGTCCATCCTCACAACCTTTTGATTTAGCAATAGCACCTATGACATGCCAAGCAGACAGCATGACCCCTCATACTTAATGAATTGAGATGCAAAAAAAATACCAGTGCCGCCGGGCGGTGGTGGCGCACGCCTTTAATCCCAGCACTTGGGAGGCAGAGGCAGGCGGATCTTTGTGAGTTCGAGGCCCGCCTGGTCTACAAAGTGAGTCCAGGACAGCCAGAGATATTCAGAGAAACCCTGTCTTGAAAAAAACCAAAAAAAAAAAAAAAAAATACCAGTGCCCTGGGCAGCTGCCAACAGTGTTTGCCCTAAGCAAGCCCTGCCTTAGCACTAGGTGGCAGGCAGTATCAGAATCCAGGACTGGGCCTGTGCAGAAGCTCTGAAATGCCTCACACCTCTGTGGAGTGAAGCAAGGGAGTTAATAGGACAGATACAGACAGATACAGAGCTTTGTTGTTTTTTTCCCCTTTTGTTGTTCTATTTTCCTTTCTTGGTGAGGGAGAGATAGAGAGCACAAAAGGCCTGTGAACAGCGCCCTTTCTTTACCTTGGTCCTTGAAAGTCTGTGTGATCACAACACCATCTTCTGGAAACTTGGCGATGCTGCACCCCGACGCATAATACACTGGAAAAAAGTTGCTCACCATTATGGGAGCAGAGATGCCCAACACTCAACTCACTGACCCAGCATGCATTTCAAACATGGTCTACATCACTTATATTTACTTTTAAATATTTTTTAACCTGAAGGGACAAACGGCTGCTGCACATCAACTGAAAGTAATCATTTCAATTATTAAGTAAAAAATGCTAATTTTTAAACACATTTTTAAAAGTATTTAAGTAAGCACTGTTTGTTTGTTGACAGCCGAGTTTTGTTATGTATCCCAAAGTGACTTCAACCAGCTGTCTTAGGCTCTTGGCTCCCAAGTGCTAGAATTACAGGCGTGAGCTGCCATGCCCAGTTTATGTGGTGCTAAGGATAGAACCCAGGGCTTTGTGTATGCTAGGTAAATACTCTATCAACTGGGCTACACGCCCAGCTCATTTTTCTATACTGATGGGGACTGATCCTAGATCCTTGCACATGCAAGACAAGTGACCCCTTACGGAGCACGGAGTGAGTCCCTACAAAGCTACGCCCCAAGCCCTAAGTGTGCTTTTTGAAAACAATGACTAGGTCTTCCCATACTACAGCTCATTTACGAATCCCATCTCTCTTTCTGAAATCTAGACTTCAAAAGCAGGTATCTCATACTATCACCCTTCTGCCAGTTGTATGTTTCTACACACAGACACAAAACCTTACTGTCATGGCTTGCCAGGGTAAATTCCCCTTCATATAGGCCATCACTGAACCCCATGTTCCACACAGACAGCAGCTCATTCAGAGCTGGGATGTTGGCTCCTCCAGTATCTGGCATCCACCACTGCCTGTAAAAGTGGCAGTGGGCACAGAGAAGGCAAGAATTAAAATCCTCCCATACACTTCCTCTTTCCTTGACAAAACACAGTGAATCTGCCACAATCCAGTCCACACATACATAAATACACAAACAGCCAACTGTATGCCAAAGACACATTCAAGTTTCCTTTATGAAATGAAAGTCAGTACTTCACACGCATGCAACACAGGCAGGTCTAGTTTAGATCTAGCCAGACCAGTGAAGCACAAGTGAGAAAGGAGGATAGATATGCCAAAGAAAATCCACAACACAACACCTAACATTTACAGCACTCTAGCACTCAGTGCTTAGCAGTTAACTATGTACAGAAGATGTCTCTGAGTAACAGTTCCTTAGGTGCATGTAAATTCCACATGTTCAGTATGAAAAATGCAGGACAGAACAGCATGAAATAGAAACCAAAGCATGGGGTGTCTGGGCTCCGTGCGGGAGGACAGTGACCCCTTATGGAGCACGGAGTTCCTACAAAGCTATCTTGTACTCAGACAAGAGCTTTCTCCACCCACACTGCACTACCAAGTTAAGACAGGTGCACAAGAGCTTTGGGAACTCTTAATTCCCAAAGCCATTCTGCTATGCGAATTCCAACTGCAACTGTACCTTGTGTTTTCATCATAAAACTTCACTTTTCTCATAACAGAAGTGTTGTACCAGTCGCTGAAGATGACAAGGGAAAGGCCATTGTCTACATCCCTCCTCAGCTTAGCAATCTCCTCAGGGAAGTACTCTTCTTCACTGTCCACCATAAGCAAAGTGCCTGATGGAAGAAATGCCACAGTTTGAGTACTGTCACTTCTGGTGGCAGAAGACAATTCTGAGGCACCATCTCTCACTGGTGTCCTACCTCTAGGAGTCTGGTTGGTGCCAACCTGCACTACTCCAGAGGGAGGGGAGACAGATAGGGCCAGGGTCCAGCAAGCCACAAGGACCAGTTAACTGTGCTCTTTGGTTTTCATATTTGCTCAATATAAGGATTTTTCATTTAAGTAGGAAAAGAGCAATGTATAGTATTAAAAAAAAGAGAGAGAGAAAGAAAACTGGACCAGCAAGATGGCTCAGAGAGTAAAAGCTCTTTCTGTCAAACCTGAGTTCAATTCCCAGGGTCCATAAAAAAGAGAAACGACTCCTATACACACACACACACACACACACACACACACAAAATAAATGTAATACAAATAGTAAAGACTACAGATATCTCTGTGCACTCAGCTCAGAGTCCCAATGATCAGTGAGCATGAATGTCATGGGGAGCCTTGCTCTCCCCTTCTACTTGGACACAAGGACTCCCCTTATTGGCCCATCAGTGACCATTGTGGGAACACTCAACACACATCTGGTGTGGGCTGAAGAGCTGGCCAGCAAGTGCTCACCATACTGTGTGGCATCGAAGCATGTGAATGGGGCGCCGAGCACCTCCACAAAGTAACCCATGCTGCGCAGATGCTGGTACATATCCCTGAAGTTAGTGTGGACGTGGTCGCCGTTCCTGAAAAGCAGCAGACACAGTGTTCAGATGACCAGTCTCTGCAGGTCACGACAGGACCACGGAGCTGATCCTCGGACTGGAGTCCAGGACCAGCCTTTCTAGGACTGCACCGTCTGGGCAGACAAGCTAAAGTGTAACAAACAGAAGAGGAGCGAGAGCACGGCATGTGGGGAGATGAAAGGACGCAGAGACGAGGCTTCCGGTGTCCTCAGGAGGACCTCCGAGGGGCCCATTAACCCACCAGTAGCCAACTGCAACTGATAATCACCACAGGGGTGCAGAGATGGCACAAGATCCCCTGTCACCTTGGCTGGCTTTCCTTCCCAAACACGCTCATTTTTCCTCTGTACAGCTAGATAAATTGTCTAAACACCTGGTAGACAAACCCAAAGCCCACCACCTCAGCAATGCCCACCTCCTCAGCAATGCCCACCTCCTCAGCAATGCCCACCACCTCAGCAATACCCACCACCTCAGCAATGCCCACCACCTCAGCAATGACCACCTCCTCAGCAATGCCCACCTCCTCAGCAATGCCCACCACCTCAGCAATGCCCACCTCCTCAGCAATGCCCACCACCTCAGCAATGCCCACCACCTCAGCAATGCCCACCTCCTCAGCAATGCCCACCACCTCAGCAATGCCCACCTCCTCA
>CAJQZJ010004953.1:4071649-4116081 GCA_907164525.1 Lophiomys imhausi | reverse complement strand
ATGGCCTCTGATGTGGAGACGTGAGGTGATGGCCTCTGATGTGGAGACGTGAGGTGGAGGCTCCCTCAGCGCTGAAACCACTTGGGCTGAGAGCCGCTACTCTCACCTTCCCACTCATTTGGCAGGAGGCAGATGATGGGCTCCACAGTGAAGTGGGAAGCCTGGCTTCCTGCTAACAACTATGTAACAGCCAAAACCTTCCCTGCTTCACTGTTTCACAAGGCAGAGGGAAGCTAGAAGGCATACGCTGATTTCTGGGCAAAGCAGCCATTTCAAGAGCCTGTCTCTGACCTATAAGGGAAGAAGGTCAGGCGAGAGACGGACTGCTCCTGTCAACATTCTTATCACATCCCCTCTGCTTTAGAAACTAAACATGCGATTAGCTTAGTTATAAAGTGAGCATAGAATACAAACTTCAAATGTGTAGAGAGGTGTGTGCATGTGTGTGTTATCACCACACATTACCTCAACAAAGACCTCAACTAGAGAAGGAGAAGCCTGATGTCAGGGGAAATGCAAGCGCTTCAAAGACATAACTGAGAAAAAGGGAGCATGGCCCATCGGACCACACACCAAGGCAGGCCTGCTTCAATTCTGCTCTCCCCCATATCAGAAGCTGCTTCTAGTTTATGACCTGCAGGAGGAAAGGCCAAGGACTAAGCTCCACTCCAACTACAGATGAGAGTCAACACGACAGAATGTGTGGTGGCACAGAGACACTCATCAGTCGTCAAGGGAACTGCCTAGCTGTCGGGACCTAAGTGGCTTCACAGCGCCATAGCCAAGAGCACGGACACAAAACGTTGAGGCGATGGCTGTGTTAACTTGCTTCGCTGCAGAAACCAGTTATTCTCCGGGTCCCATGACAGAATGCTATGTATGTTATATCCGCATAGAACTTATTTAATAAGAACAAATAAGTATTGCTAAGGAAGTGGATGGTTCAGAAAGGAACCCTGCATGCTTTGTGTCCTTGTCTGACACACATTGTAAGAACAAAGCCCAGCCCAGCACACAGACGTATCTCCATCATGGAGCCGCGGAGAGCAATAAAGATGAGCCCTGCAGGGCTTTCTGCTCGACTCCAGCTTCCAGCCAGCACACAGAGGGAACCCTGCCTCCCGCCTCCTGCGGGAAACAGGGAGCAGAGGCAGGGAAGGCCAGCTGTGCAATACCCACCTTACCAACAAAGTGACGGCCCCAGCGACCACTGGGGAAGCAACGCTGGTCCCTGAGAGTGCTCGGCAGCCCCCTTTCACACCGGAACCCCGCACTCCAGCACCATATGTGACAATGTCAGGTTTCACACGACCATAGCCTCCTGGTAGTTCCTACAAACAAGGGTAGCTTGGTTTCTCATCACATCTATAGCCCTTACCATAGAGGGTTATGTGTGAATAAAACCAGACAGAATTAAACAGACATCTGAGAAGATGCTGGTTTGAGTCTGAAATACACTGTGAACTGAAGACAAGCTTTAGCGGGAACATAAAAACAAAACTGCTGCAGTATGTTTTATAATACTAAAATAGCAAGGCAAGAAGAAATAATTTTGCTAATATTTTAATAATTGCTCAGATCAGACAGCAGTCACCGATTTGTCACTGAGAGAACCAGCAGTCTGCTTTATCTTCTGATAATCAAGAAATGACATAGAATTAGGAAACTAAATCCGAAAAATATTTACAAGTGTCTTCATAGGGAAAAACAGCACACAGGTTATGACCAGCTGTTTCCAAGGGTAAGGACCACAGGATATGCCTGCACAGACATCACTCTCTTCAGATCCCTAAAAAGTGGGCCCGTGTGAGATATTAAAAAGGATTTTGAGCTAACTTTCTCCCCCATCCCAGCTTCTCTCTGTATCTCTACACATGGTCTTGGTGGGTAGCCCAGACTAGACTTGAAGTTTTTGTCACTTTTTGCTCTAATCTCCTTAGGGCTGGGATTATAAGTGTGTGCCACCATGCCTGGTCAAGAACTTAAATTATATTCTGCTGAGAAAAAGTATACCTATTTGAAATGAAAATCTTTTCCTGGCAATCAGTCATGAAAAGAGCGTGGAAGCATGGGCAAAGGGTGAAGACACTGCTGGCCACACCTCCCCAGAGAACACAGGACCCTTTCTCAACAGCACTGAAAAACAAGCCCTTGAGGAAGGCCATGGACACAGTATCATGTATAGCTGGTACAGGGAGCTGCAGACTCACACTGTCAGATGCTATGATTCTTGCAGCTGACAGCACAAAGGACATGCTTGGGAACTGAGAACACACAGTGCAGTGCACGCCTGACTCAGAGTAGAGTCTACCAAGGCACTGCCTGGGTCAGCTCCAGAGATGGCATCCTGTGTGTGAGGGACAGAGATCTAGCAACTAATGGAGCCCACACTGTACAACTGAGGCTGGCATGGAAGACTAGTCTATAGAGTGCTGTGGCAGGTGGGGCAGATAAAGTCTATGTGTTCCTCAGGAAGCTGTCAATCTTTCTGGGCCCTTCTTGAGATCTCCCAGAGCTTAGCACATAGTGAAATTGGAACAACAAGGCATGTCCCGACCCCAAAGAGCACTAGGGACAGGTGCTGCCCAGTCACCTCTTGAAGAGTAAAGTACCCAAGGGCTGCTCTGAGGGAAGCAGACTGAGATAAAGGAGGGTAAGGGGCATACACTCAAACCCCATGCAGCTCAATCACTAACATTCTGACAGGGGACAATAAATGCAATGGTCTGTGGGCAGAACTGACATCAGCTATTCATACTGGCTTTTATTTTCGCATTAGTGCTAGGGATTGAACCCCAGGTCTGGTACTTGCCAGCCAGTGTTCTCCCATGAATCACCAACCTCAGAATGTACTTCTTAAGGCCAAAGATACATCTAAGCTTGTACTAGGGAAAGTTGCTGTCTTCTTCCTAGTTTGGACAACTGAGCCTGAGTCTACTTCGTCTACCTGCAAATGTCAGAAGATGGTAAGAAGACTGGAACATGCCCCTCAGAATCCTCCCAGGATCCTGACAGCTCAACTCACTGGACTAAGGTGACTAACACTAAAGGAGCCCGATCCCTTATCCTCACAGGGTGCACAGGCCCACAACTGTGGCTATTGTTCTGCCTGGGCGCTGACAAATGCACGTCACGGCTCATAGACTAAGGGCTGCGTGAGTCACATTAGGCTGACATAGAAAAGCATACCCAGGTCGTCATTCCCCTGGAAGAAAAGCGGGCGACGTTGTCTTCAAAGTCAATGCCCCCTACTCCGATCACATCCATCTGATCCGCAGGGTTATTCAGAGTGCTAGATTGAGACATATAAAATAAAAAATAAAAAAAGGAAAAAAAAAGGGAAGAAAAATAATTTAAAACGAGCATTTCAAATCAGATCAAGCACTCCCAGAAAAATATAAGGCCATCTCTTAGGTTCTCCTATACAAGGTGCAGAGACTGGACAAGAGGCCTGTGAACCTGTGAAGTACCATGTTCCTGCACCCTCATGCTGCACCAGCCTATCCACAAAGTCATGTGTTGCTTCCCTCTTTGCCACCTCAGCACTCAGGGATGGCCCCATCTTGAGGTCTTCTCTCCCCTGGGTTCCAGGCTCCCTCGACCTCCCCTGGCCATGACTTCCCCAGAGCACACACATCACTCGCCTCCATGTTCTCACACACTCAGCAGTCTGTCGCGTGTGTCTGTCTATTCTGCCTCTTTCACCGGAACAGACACTATCTGAGATGAGTGCAGACCCATAGCTGTGCTGCCGCAGTTAAAGCTTTCGCGTTCACGCCACTTCCCCAGCCTCCCCTGCAATCTTGAGCCTGAGGTCAGACACACGCCAGGGCCTCACAGCACTAGATCTCCACAGAAGCTACAGTAAAATGGCTGACAGAAAGGTTTAGTGATAGCCAGGCATAGTGCTCCAGCACTTGGGAGGCCTCTGTGAGTTCAAGGCCAGTGGCGAGAACCTTCAAATGCGTCACCTGGAGACACAGCTGGGGACCGAGGAGGACGTGCATGGGTCAATGGTAGGCAAGGGCAAACCAAAAGTTCTGGCACAGAGCTGGGAAACTGCTGTAGTGCTAGTCAGAAAGCACACCTGTTTCCCTACATGTAGCTTTAGTGGGACATGGCCAAGCTTGTCCATTTCCCCATGCCCTACGGCTGCTTTCACATCACAAGGGCAGAGACCATTTGACTGCAAACTCTACACTACTTACTCTCTGACATTTCAGACAGTTTGCCAATTCCAGCTAGTGCATCAAAGAACAATGTGGATTTGCCCATTAGGCTATTAGTTTACCAGAAAGCTGCTGCAATGTGGGCCTGCACAGCAGAAACACAGAGCAAAGGAAGGAAGTAGCAGCCGCCAACCAGGGCACATCTTCACAGTGGCCCCTCCGTGTGTCAGCATCACTTGCACAGCACCTAAACAGCAGGCCCAGGTCCCTAGGACAACAGTGAGCCAAGGCTCAGAAGGGAAGGTCTGCGCCAGGACAGGCTCCATAACACCTCTCCGGTCATGCCTGTTCCACTCTTGTCCATGCTAACACAGTAAGCAGGAAGAGGGTCCAGGAAACCGAGCACCTGGGCAACTGAAATGAGTGGGGCTGTCAGAAATGGGGGACTTGACCTCAGGAAGAACACGAAAGAAATGAACGAGGAACGCTGACATCAGATGCCTCCAGACCTGGTGCTTCCTACACAAGAGGCACTTAGGGCAGGCAGTTCATGCCACTTACATTTATGACTCACAGCACAAGAACCATGGACCTCAAAAGAGATGCTCTGCACACCAGGCTACACCGCAGGACCACCACACAAAAACCAACTTCACACTGTGGCCTTATCCTATGCTCTGGATGCTTTGCATACACTCCTCCTGTCCTCCAGACAGCCTCCCTTTACCCAGCAAGAGCTCCAAGGACATCTCAGCAGATGCAGTGTGTAAACGAGTGAATGTGCACACACACTGCCATCTCTCCCTTACTGCACATGGTATGTAGAACACACTCCCTGGCACCTTCTCTTCCCTGCGGTGACCTCATACCATTGGTTCCAGTACTGAACTGCACCAGTCCTGAGTACTCTATGGATGAGAGTGACAAGCATTCTACTGCATGGTGTGCCCAGAGATTGCTTATGAATGCCATCTGCAGAAGGAAGCCAAAGCTACAGGAGAGAACTGAGACCCCAGGTGTGGTTGTTTACTGGGTTTTTGAAAGAGCCCTGGGTGTGCTGGAACTCACTGTGTAGACCAGGTTGGCCTCAGAGACCTGCCTGCCCGAGATTAACAGTATGCACCGCCACGCCCAGCAGGCTTTGTTTTTCAGTGGGGGGGTGTTTCATGCCTCACACTGCTTTCATTTCAACAACTGGCACAGGGAATATCTTGACTCTTGTCTTCTGCTGCTCTCCTCTCTGAACTGTGTGTTCCCATCAGGCACCAGGTTTTTACACCTGCTCTTTTGGGATGGGCCAACACTCATCCACTGGCCTCTTAATCTCTGTGTTAAACACAGTGAGTCTCAAAAAATACTCAGAACCCACTTGTCCCTAACAAAATCCTCTATCCTAATTACTGTCTTGTTTTCTTTGAAATAGGGTCTCATACAGTCCAGACTGAATTTGAACTCCTGATCCTCCTGCTCCAAAACCACCAAAGAGGTGGGATTATGGGTCACATCACCACAACCAGCTTCCTAATTGTCTTTGGTGTGTGTGGCATGTAAGTGGACGCACATGCTTGACTGTCCCAGTGGAGGTAAAAGGTCAGCGCTGTGTGACTTCCTCAAATATTTTCCACCTTACTCTATGAGGCAGGGTTTCTCACTGAACCAAAGCTCGTTGATTGGTTAAACTAGCTGGCCAGCAAGCTCCAGGGATCATCCCCTCTTCATTCTCACACCTAGTGCTGGGGGTTACAGGTATGGTCAGCCACATCTGGCTTCTTACGTAGGTGTTGGGAGTTCCAAACTTATTTCCTCGTGGTGACATGACAAGCACTTTACCAGGTAAGCCATCTCCCCGACCCATTCTACTCTGGAGGAGAAGGACAGAATAAAAATTTCAGGACTCTAAACTATAGCTAAATTTTTAAAATTAACACAAAAAAGACTGGTTTCCATTTACAATTGTTGAAGCAGGCAGTGAGGACTTGGGGGGGGTCATTATAGATTCTATTTTTAAATTAAAAACCTAATGTCAAGCTTAAGACAGATGTAAACAAGGACACACATAGACACACAGACTGAAGACACAATGTCAATTACTGCAGGGGAATAAGTGTCCCTCATGTAAGTTACCCGCTGGGGTTACTTACCCATAAAGAGGTCCATCGTTACCGATAGCAGAAACCATGATTACATTGTTAGCAGTTAATTCCCATACCTACAAAATGACCAACCAATCAGTTAATGAATGCTACTATCAACAAGTCACTGTCCCCCAAACCATGGAACTTTGGCAAGTACACCCAAGAAAGGAGTCTATTCCAAGACACTGCTAGTTGGATGGGCACATGCAACAAGGTTTTGGAGGACAACCCCACAAACCTGGGGCTGGATACTGCACTGCATGCTGGCCCAGTGGCCAGGCTCGGGAAAACAGAGTACAGGTTTAAACAGAAAGGCATCAAGGCACCAGGGAGGCAGTAATGTTCCTTAGAAAGACATGTTCCCCTAACAGGCCCCAACCCACTGGGTTTGTGACATGCAAGTCTCTGACATTCATGTCATTAGCCATCTGTTTCACCAAGCTGTCATCACCTCAGTGGGATAAAAGCACAGGAGCTGTCGCCCAACAAAGTGATGTGACCAACCTTGTCAACAAAGGGATGATCCATGAAGTCAGGCCCGCCGATGCTAAGGTTTAGAACGTCAATCTTCTTTAGGATGGCATAGTTGAAGGCATCCAAAAACCAAGATGTGTAAGATACCTGGTTAAATCAAAACAGTCCTCTGAGGGCCTCAGCAGAAGTGCAGGGCTGTGACAGCTCTGGGCTCTAAGGACAAGCACGTTCTTCAAAGTATGGCAGCAAATCCCAAGAAAAACACTTTAGAATGTAGACATTACATCCACAAACTAAGTCCTCGAACTAGACCCAAGGAAGAGGCTGTGCTGTATGCTGTCTGTAGCATGCCTTCTAGGACTAGCCTGAGCTTCTAACTCCTCTTATAAAGGAGCCATTCTAAGATCCTGCTGTCACAGTAAGCATTCCTACAGTTTAAGGTATCTGTCTAACATCCTTCACTCCACTTCACTTCACAAAGACTGCAGGACAAACAGGAGCAACCAGTCACTTCACAGTTCATAACACCAGTACTCTGCTCCCTCTACTTTCCTTAGGTTATGTAAATTAAGTTGCTTTTTGGAATACTTCTGTTGTTGGGTTTTGTTTTGTTTTATATACAAGCTGAGCCATGGTGGCTCACAACTGTCATCCCTGTACTGAAGAGGCTACATCAGGAAGACTGTCATGAATTTCACATATGCCTGGGCTACATAGTGAGTTCCAGACCAGTCTGGGGCTACAGAGTAAGACATGACTCAAAAGCAAAAACAAAAACCACCAACAAAAACACAAAATCCTGTTCACAGTGGACAGCATAACAGTAAAGAAGTGATTTCTAAAGGCCTTTTAAAGTTAAAACTGCATGCTGCCATGTAAAAGAAATCCTAAGAGGCAATGTAGGAGCTAAGCACACCACCCCAGAGAGGTGGGAGTGAGCTGAAAGCACCAGAAGGGGCAGGTGTCTGTCACCACTGTGCTGCCATCTGATGTGCTGGAGCTCAAAAACCAAAGTAAAAATGAGGGCTAGAGACATGGCTTCGTGTTATGACCACTAGTGTCAACTGTCAATCTGAAGAACGCAGAACCAACTGGGAGATGGGCCTCTGGTCATGCCTGGGGACAGTTACCTTCATTACACTAATTCACCCATGTCAATTGTGTGTGGGTCCACAGAGCAGGGTAGCTTGGGAACGAGAGCAGAGTACTAGTCTGTATTCACTGCTTTTCTGCTCAGTGATGTGAATCCTTGTAACCCAACTGCCTCGAGCTCCTGCCACCCACTTCCAGCCCACGATGAACAGAACCTTCAACTGTGAGCCCGTTCTCTACTAGATGCGTGTGACAGAGCATTTTTGCCATAGCAACAGGAAAGACAACTAAGTGGGTCAAGAGCTTGCTGTGCAAACATAAACTTGATACACACACTAAAATCTAGATATAGGGGGAAACAGATCCCTGGGGCTTTTTTGCCAGCCAGACTAGTCAAATGGGCAAGCTCCAGGTCCTGGTTGTCTGAACACGGGCCCACATGTGTAGACTGGAGTCCACAGCCTGAATCAGTCCAGGCCTGCCTGCAGCTCTCTCTGGAACAGAGTTAAACAATCTATACTGTGACTTGACAGTTTTCAATTTATGGCAGCAAGCTCTCTGCCTTGTATGCTGCATGAACTAAGCCACATGATGTGGCACTCACTGCCAGCCTGACAGTTTTGTTCTTGGAATATGTTCACTAGGGAGTGCTCAAAAAGCCGCTCTTCACAGAGGCTCCTCTGGCCTCCCCACAGCCCTGTAGTGAGCTCTCCATCTTATCTCTCTTAGTCTCTCTTAATGATCCTGTTCTCCAGGCCTTAAAGGGAAGCTTCTCTTTCCTCCTGAGGCTCTGCAATGCTTAGATCTCCATATACCGAACTGTTTCTGTCTAATGTTCTCTTTCCCATCATAAGGCCCTTTCTCTTAATGAATGGCATTTTATGAAGGGACTCTGTGTCAGCCCCTTCCTGGACCAACTGCTGCTCTTCTGTTTGTCTAGTACCAATGAGAGAGCCTTTCTCAAGAAACTAGGTAAAGTCGGGCAAGTTGGTGCATGCCTTTAACCCCAGAACTCAGGAGGCTGAGACAGGAGGATCTCTATGAGTTCTTGAGTTTAAGGCCGGCCTGGTCTACATTATAAGCTCCAAGCCAGACAAGGAAAGAGTGTGAGACCCTGTCAAAAACAAACAAACAAAACAACAACAAAAGCAACAAGGTGGGGGCTGGAGAGATGGCTCAGAGGTTAAGAGCACATGGTCTCTTCTTCCAGAGGACCCAGGTTCAATTCCCAGCTCCCACATGGCGGCTCACAACTGTCTGTAACTCCAAGATCCGACACCTTCACACAGACACACATGCAGGCAAAACACCAATGTACATAACAATACATAAATTATTTCTTTAAAAAGCAACAAGATGGATGGTGTTCAGGCTAACATAGGGCCTCTACACAGAAATACACGTAAATGAGTACCATGAATTAAACATACACACTCATAGTCCCTCTCTCTTTTTCTCTCAGCAGCCTCTTTTTCTGTTTCTAGATGAAATGAGGGAACAAAGCTGAAAACCTTAGGTGCTAGGATACAAAGGTCAGTAACACAGTTCCCATTATCCAGCAGTAGGAACTGAACTGAGAGGCAAACATGCCAGGAACATGCCATTACTCCATCATGGAGGACCTGGACAATGGCCCTGAGTGCTGAAGGACAAACAGATCAAGGAACCAAGTGGCGTTGGAAAAAGATCTTCAGGACTGGGGAAGGCTGATGAATACAGTGTTGAGGGAAGGATACACAGAAAGCAAGAAAGTGAGACAGTGAGGCACACATTTCAATAAGGACGGCCGCCACAGCAGCAGTGGCTGCGCGACGTTGCTTTACTTCACACCTCACTGACTGCCCACACGTTACCTGATTGTTGGTAAAGACCCTGAAGATGTGCAGCTCTGCATCTGGGGCAAACCCCTGGCACTCTCTCATGCTGGCAATCACACCTGCGACGAATGTGCCATGGCCCAGTCCTAAAGCCACAGAAAAAGAAGTCCCATGAGACAGCTAAGGACACACAACAAGGGACAACACTCAAAACCAATAACCATACATACACACCTGGTCCTGGAAACATGTCGGCAGCCTCTGCTGTAGTCTGGCCCCCAACCCTTTCCTCCTCATAGTCCTGCTCTTACTCCTTTGTGGACAACTCCACAGGTAACCTTTTCCAGCAGATACCTCCTTCTCTCCCAGCCTCTACTTGCCCACGTCTTCTGAGAGCTTTGGCAAACCTTCTGAGTACCTGAGTTGTCTGCATTCGAGGCAGCTCACAAGTACTGGCCTCCAGACCAAGACCCCTGCCCACACCTGACTGGGGCCTACCATCATCCAGGGTCCGCTCATTGGTCCAGTTGGTTCTCTCCTTCACATTCTTGAAGTGTGGATGCTTCTCACTGAGCCCAGTATCAAAAACAGCAACCCTGACATTAGCACCTTATCCCAAAAAGAGAAAATAACAATCACATTGGGAGAAATAGTCTTCCTTGGTTTCTACCCATAAAACACCATTCCTTTGAGGGAGTCACAGAAACTGGAAATGAAGGCCAGACCCCTGGGGTAGAACACAGCTCACAAATGAGTTCATATACCAGTGAAGACAGAGCTGTTCAGTAAAAGTACTGGCCAGTACAGCCCTCATCAGTTAAAAAAAAAATGGGGGGGGGGGGATTCTCACTAGTTCTGAGTTTCGGTGCATAAGGCATGTCCTTCAGTTTCCTGAAACAAGTGGCTAGCCAAGAGGATGATCACTCAGTCACTCCACAAAACAACCAAGTAAATGAGACTAATGGTCATGGAAGTGTATAAATCCAAGTGTCCATCTTTGAATAGTGTCACCTTCCTAGAAAAATGCAGCTTTGCAGGTGTGGCTGTGATGTGCCAGCACATGATGGTAGGCATGGGCTTTGAGTTCTGCTGTCTTGTGTAGTGTTGATGGGAAGGAAATGTTCAAGACCAGCGCCCCATATTCCATTCCCAGGTCCCAGATAGTACGAGGGAAGAGATGCCTACAAGTCATCCTCTGACCTTGACATGCATGCCACGGCACACATTCACTTACCCACATGCACGCACTTCTGTATACATACATATATATGTACTTGTGTGTACACACGCTCATGTTCACATACACACATGCGCTCATTTAGACACTCAGGTACACACACACACACCTGTGCAACCCTATACATACACATGCACACACACATATTTTTACATGTAAAAATAAAAGTCATAGAAACAGAAACTGAGCTTGGGAGGCGAATGCCGGGAGAGTTAACTATGCCTAGCTCCACACATGGTAAGAAGGACAGACATACATGGTGGTAGGTGGTGAAGCAACCCAGCACATGGCCTCCCTGAATGATGTGCAAGGCCCTGTCTGCAGAGTTCCTGGTCTACAGCACACACCTGTGTATCCCATCTGCCACAGCACATCTGCCTGCAACGTCTGGGCAACCTGGCGAGGAATGGCTCTTAGCAATCGTCGACTTGAATGTCTTCCTGTTGCATGCCAGAACCCAGAGCCCAGGGAGAGACTGGCTCTTCTCAGGGGCCGTGACGACTGCCACTTCTGGCTCCACCGGGTTTCATTACAGGGCACAATGGAGTCAGCTAGAGTCACGGAAGAGCATGATCAGAGACCGAGGGGAAAAGTGTGCATGCTCAAAGGCAAGGCCACCGTCCTACCAGCAACAAGATCACCTTCAGGTCAACTTTCCTCAAGGCAATCAAAACTATGGAACAGTATTCAGTTGTTGTATTGTTCCCAAATGATTCTTGGAATTTGTAAGCGAGGGAAGGCAGAGAAAGGCTTACAGTAACTTTTCCAGAAGCCCTCCTGGAGGTCATGATAATGCAATGCACATCTGTAAACCCAGCACGAACAAGGCTGAAGCAGGAGGATTACAAGTTTAAAGTCAGTCTAGGCCTTACAAAACACTAACGATAAAAATCATTCTAATAAGCCGGGCGGTGGTGGCGCACGCCTTTAATCCCAGCACTTGGGAGGCAGAGGCAGGCGGATCTTTGTGAGTTCGAGGCCAGCCTGGTCTACAAAGCGAGTCCAGGACAGCCAGAGATATTCAGAGAAACCCTGTCTCGAAAAACCAAAAAAAAAAAAAAAAAAAAAATCATTCTAATGGCCAGAAAAAAGGGAAATGGCCCAAGAGCTGGCCACTGGAGTACCAGCAGCTTTTACAATGCTGCACTCTGGACAAGAAAAAGCTGCCTTACCCCAATGATTGCCTCAGGCCAGACTTCAGCAGGGGCTTTAAATTATGTACTGCCCAAATCAGTAATTTCCTTACTTTCCCATTTCTCTTTTAAAAACTAAAAGAACCAGGAGGGCAAGAAGGAGGGTCTGAGGTGACAGAATATTCTGTACCTAGTTTATGTACTTTTGTCAAACTCTGTCAAGTTGTATACTTAAATGATAAATTTTAATACCTGAAAAATCCCTTCATTAAATAAATAAATAATCAAATAAATAAGCTGGGCATGGTGGCGCATGCCTTTGACCCCAGCACTCACTGCCTGCCTCTGTCACAGAGACAGGGGCAGGCAGATCTCTGAGTTAAAGGCCAGCCTGGTCTACAAAGTGAGTACCAGGACAGCCAAGGCTACACAGAGAAACCCTGCCTCAAAAAACCAAAATAACTGAATAAACAAACAAATAAATAAATAAAATAAAAGTACGATATTATTATGAGTTTTCATTTTACCTTTCAAAATCTGTTATAATGAGAAACAAATCCTATTTTTAAAACCTTAATTCTATTAATTAGTGTGGGGGAACACATACAAATTCATATAGTCAGTTCTCTCCTTCCAACTTATATGGGTCACAGGCACCAAACTCAAATTGTCAGACTTACATGCGAGCACCTTTACCCACAGAGCTACCTCGCTAGCCCACAAATCAATTTTAAGAACTAGCCTGAGCCAGACATGGTGGCACACGCCTTTAATCCCAGCACTTGGGAGGCAGAGGCAGGCAGATCTCTGTGAGTTCAAGGCCAGCCTGGTCTACAAAGTGAGTCCAGGGCAGTCAGGGCTATTACACAGAGAAACCCTGTCTCAAAAAAAAAAAAAAAAAAAAAAAAAAGTCTGTACTCCTACAGCACTGGTTCTAAAGCAAATGACTCTCATTCTCAAGGCTTCCATACCACACTCATGAAAGTATGGGACCTGGAAAAGAGACTGTCAATCCCATGAAGAAACTGTCGGACAACCCAATTCAAATCTATCTGCACCGAGTTTCCCTGGGTTACTCTAGTCTTTAAGTCAACAGCAGGGACAATCCCAGAGATACTGAGTAAGAATATTCAGATGACGGGAGCAGTCTGCTCTGCTCGACCTAGAACAGAGCAGAGCACTCAAAGACAACCAAGACAGAGAGAGGCACAGGCTGTCTGTCTTATGAAGAGCCACTGAAAACACTGGGGAGCATTAGCTTAGACAGAAGAAACCCATAAAAAGAGCAGCAGGACATCTGCAAATAGCAGAGAAAGGATGGTAGGTTAGGGTTACTACTGGTGAGATGAAATACCGTGACAACAACTCGAGGAGGAAAGGGTTTATTTCAGCTTATACGTCCAGGTAACAGTCCACCACCAAGAGCTGTCAGGACAGGAACTCAAATAGGGCAGAAGCTGATGGAAAGGTGCTGCTTATTGGCTTGCTCAACCTGTTTTTTGTAGAACCCAGGACCACCAGCCCAGGAAGGCCCCACCCACGATGGGCTGAGCCCTCCTCCATCAGTCACTAATTAAGAAAATGCCCCACAGGCTTGCCTACAGCCTGATCTCATGGAGGCGTTTTCTCAATTGATGTTCCTGTAGGGGTTAGATAAATTAGATTTAGAAAATATATAGGAGTTTCTGATACTGTCTCTTAATTCGGGGCCTGAAGAGCATTATCAGCATGAAGTCAGCAAAAACAGGAAAGACTTAATAGACTGAAAAACAAGGTTAAAGTCAGGAAAAACAGGAAAGACTCAATAGACTTGAAGAAACAAAGTATCTGGCCTGACATTGTTTTCAGCTGCTAAGTGGGCGGAGCCCAAATTAAGATGAAACAGAGTTCCTCCTATTTCAGGACAGTGCATGGAGCCCAGAAAGAGAAGAGGCCCCTGATGCTAGAGAGCTCCAAGAGTCCTGCTGAAAAAAGGGCTGGCCATTGATGGCCAGCTCTCTCCCTGAAGCAGAAAGAAGCCGGTGAGCAAAGAAAGCCTGAGCAAGACACCAAAAGGCCAAGGACTGGACCCTGTGGCTCAGCTTTTGCCTGGAGAGGTTTGATCTGTCCGATCAGTGGCCTAGGGGAAACTGTGCCTGGCTTTAAGGACTGAGGCAGAGCAGCTGAGTTCCTGATTCAAAAGAAGTAAGTTGGCCTGCAGATGGCTGGGGTCTCCCACAGAGAAGAAAGCATGAAGCCTTATTTAAGGTGAGACTGCAATAACCAACTTACCCTGATGAACCTGCATCTGAGAGATCCAGAAAAAGGACTGCTAAGTGCGTTAAAGAATCTACAACAGGCCGGGCGTGGTGGTGCACGCCTTTAATCCCAGCACTTGGGAGGCAGAGGCAGGCGGATCTCTGTGAGTTCGAGGCCAGCCTGGTCTACAAAGCAAGTCCAGGACAGCCAGGGCTGTTACACAGAGAAACCCTGTCTCGAAAAACCAAAAAAAAAAAAAAAGAATCTACAACAAAGACTGTGTTCCTGACGACTGAGGACCTGCCCCAGAGACTGTATCATTCTAAAAGGTTAGAAAAATAATTATCAATAGTTTAGTGGATAGGTTAAAGGGGTTGTAGGAATTTATAGGATTAATAGTTAAGAAATTGTTGGTGTTAGTTATAAGTGAATTTAGTAATAAATAAATAAGTGTTAAATAATAATTTAAAAGTTCGGTTACATGTTCCCTCCTCTCAGACACTTTAGCCTGTATCCAGTTGATGTAAACAACCCAGCGCAGGTAAACATTTTCATGATGTTGTTAAATATCTCATATCCAAAGCAACACAGATTTGGTCCAACATCAAGCAAAACCTGAGCTCAACTGCTACCAGCTCTCTCTCTCTCTCTTTCTTAAAAGACTTTCCACTCTACACATGAAGGGCTGGTAGACTTGAAGTTGGAAAAGTCCCAAGTGAACAGACAGAAACCATTTCCCACAGGGATATAGGATGCCACCATGGTCTACTACAGACCTCCAGAGTTCCTCCAAAGACAGCACAAAGCTGCTGTTCTCAAGAAAGTGCTATCCACTGAGCATGGAGCGCTTGGAGGTAGAGGCAGGAGCCATGGAAGGTCTGGAGCTCAAGGACAGCCAGTCTTAGCTTCATAGTGAATCTGAAGCCTGAGCTACAGGAATGAGGCAAAACAAAGAAATTGCCTGTCAAGACAACATTCTTCCCTGGAGAACTGTGAAAAAGAACACAGGTGTCCCCAAACCATGTTTAACGTCTTTGTGACAGGCCTGTGCTCACCATACTCACACTCAGAAAACTTCAGGGAACGAAAGACTTTCCGCTGGGGTGTCACTCGTTTGATGTTTGGGTGATCTTCAAGTGTGAGCAGCCCGGCCTTCTGCTTCTCTTTTATCTGAATCACCTCAAAATCACTAGGGTAGTCACTGGATGGGTTGTTCCGAGGTATTATTCTCCAGTTGTCTACTTCACTGCTTTTCAGAGCACTCGAAATAAATGAGTTTCTAGCTTTGGCTGTGAAGTATCCATTGAAAGCCACAATATATTCTGAAATCACAAAAAAATAAGTAGTTACATACATAACAGAGTATACCTAATCTGAACCCTCATTGGGTTCAATGTACCTCAAAGCCCACAGCAAAATAAGAACAAGAAGAAAGATGAGTATAAAATGCCAAAGGCAACAGCATGCAGAGTTCTGAGTAAAGCTGACTCACAGGACTCTCAATCACACAAAAAATATAGTTCAAAACCAGACATTTGTGTATTTTTTTTTTTAAAGTAAATACAGGTCTGATGAGATGGCTCAGTAGATAAAAGCATGGACTGTTTCTTGCAAAGGGCCTAACTTCAGTTTCCAGCACCCAAGTCAGGGAGCTCACAACCACCTTAACTCTAGCTGCGGGGGATCCTTTACCTCTAGCCGCCACAGGCATCTGCACACATATGCACATATCCATACACATATATAATCAAAATACACTTTAAGAAATATAAGCCAAGGGGAGTTGGAGAGATGGTTCAAGGGCTAAGAGTGTTTACTGCTCTTAGAGAAGACTGTGGGTTCGGTTCCCAGGACCCACATAGTGACTCACAACCACCTGGAACTCCAGCTCCACAGGATCAAAAATCCCCTCTGGCCTCCACAAGTGCCAAGCACTCATGTGGTCGACATGAGTAGCAAAACATGCATACACATAAAACATCTGTAAACTGAAAAAATAAAGTAAAATAAGACCCCCGTATCTACTAAAATTTGACTACAGTAAAGAAATGTAGTTTTCCAATAGGGAAAGGAGTTCAGATGTCTGCTCCACAGACAGAAGACAAAGCTTGGCACCAAGTCCCAGACTTTCGGCCGGCCCCTCTGCCTGAGGCCTGAGCTCTACAGTCAGCTCAGCACCACTATCAGCACCTCCCAGCTACAATAGTGCAGTCAGTTCTACTCCCTGGGGAAAATATCTTAAGCAAAGGTCAGTATCTACATGGTGTGCGCTCATTCTATTTGAAATTTACCACAGAAGTAGAACAGAAGCTAATATTTATATTAAGTGTGAAAACAGTAAGATTGGAGAGCCCAACTCTGAAACTCTGAAGACAACTTATTACCGTATTCCACCACAGTTGAGGAGAATTCCACCTTCAGTGTCAGATGGGAACAGCTAGGGCATGGGGCCTTTTCAAAAGCTTTCTTCCCCAGCCTGTTACCCAGATGCTTCTTCCCACAGAGCAAAACCACCAGCAGAAAAAGCCAGATGTTGACGAGCTTCATGGTCCTAAGTGAATATGGTCATAAAATTGCATAAATTCAAATTGCACTACGTTCTTCCTTGATCAGAAGTGAATTTCCGTTTTGGCTAAAAGCTGCAACCTTACTGATCAGCCATCCTACAGACTTGTCCAACGTAAAGAAAACCTCAGTCCCATGGTCACCCACGGCTTGGCCCAAAAAGAGGCTTTCATTTCTTTCTCCGCTTCTTCTCCATCTTGGGCAGGGGCTTCTCTCATTAGGGCCAAGTCCATTGAGTCCTAAACGCCATTTGCACCACAGACCCAAATCTAGCAGGGACGCCCAAGCAACCACTCTGTGAGCTGATCTGAAACAAAAACAGCACACAGACATCAGTAGTATCCCAACCAAGTCAACTATGAAAGTTACAGCTGCAATTTAAACGGAAGGGTCAGACACCCCATTTACAAAGCAGACAAATGTGACTACAACATGAAGTCCCTGTTGTCTTATTTAGATTTACTTACTCCTCACTGCTTTCATGGAGACATTTCAATAGCTCTCTAAGATAAAAGGGAAAAATAAGTGAGGAAAGTGAAGGCTAAGGACAACAGCGAACAGGGGGAGCATGAAACAAGCTAACCCCATCTCTGCAGCTAGAAAGGAGAACCTATGCCCATGTCCCACTCTTCGTTTCTTCCTCAGGCTGTGTTCCCTGTCACCTGCAGATCTATCTCCATAGTCCAGGGTATGCTGCTAATCAGCATCTATAATTTTTCACTCAAAAGTGTAGTCTATAAGTGTAGTCTTACTTTCTGCTGTAAATTACATACCTAAGTGCAAACTATTTTCTAGCCAAATCATCTTACTAGGTTCTTTAAGAGAAATTGCTTAAAAGCACTCACATTTTAAAATACTTTGTCAATTTAATGAAAAGGACGAAGATGTTTTCTGCACCAGTACATTTATTTTACCTGAAGCATCAAACTTAAACTGAACCAGTTAATCTGTTATAAAACCAGATGAGCTCTTTATTGAAAGCAGAATAGAGGACATTTGTGAGGCAAGCTATTCCTTAAGAAAGTGTTATGAGTATACGATTTCTCATGGGCTCAGATCTCTCTCAAAATATCTAAAGTATAAGAAGAACAGCTGCTCTTCACAGAGGCAGTGAGGGCCAAACTACCACAGGGTGACCAGCAAAGGAAGCTCACCACCACACCTGTGGAGAACAATCTAGCTTGGAGAGGGAGAGGACAGAACAAGTCAGGCCCTTGTACTGCTAAAAACAAAAAAAATCAAATAATGTGCCACCATCGACCAAGATGAGCCAGCTAAACTCATTCTTCGGGCAGAAACTGGTACTTTAGAGTAATAAAGAGGTTTTGGTTTGGGCAACTGGTCGTATATACTGCCCACATATATCCAAAACAGGAAAGGAATGAAACAGTACTAAGCAAGTGGAGGATCTCAAGAGCTGCCTAAACTACACCAGTAGGGCCTTTACTGGTGCACCACCAAGAGTCTGCACAACGGGCCACACCAGAGACTGGGGCTGCTGGGATAGCAACTATGTCTATCTCAACAGAAGGACATCGAGAATGTCAACCACAAGAACAAAAGAGTAAAACAAAGACCCAAGTGGAAAGACCAGAAGTCAATAAAGCTACTTACACATTCTGCCGAAGCCAGAAGCCCTATCAGAGCTATCAGAGAGCGGAGTCTCAGAAAGCAGCTCCTAAAGGTCAAAGACTACACAGCCAGTCACTAGAGTAACATAATACTTCTAATGCTGGAGTAAGTGTGCACCTTACAAAAGGGGTAGAGCAGTTGCTCAATGCTTAGAGGACTGGCTGTTCTTCCAGGGGACCTAGGTTCTATTCCCAATACCCACAAGGCAGTTCACAACAATCTGTCACTCCAGTGTCAAGGCTCTCTTCTGGCCTCACTGGGCACTGGGCATACATGGTGCACAGGCACACATCAGACAAAGCACCCATAGACATAAAAGAAAAAATTTTAAGTAACAAATACAATCTTTTAAAACCCTTCTGCCTTAAGAGAAAAACTATGACCTAGTGGATGTGTGTGTGTATTAGAGCATCTTAGTCTGACTGCGATAAATCACTTCTAACACTGTCCTTGATAACTCTCCCACAAGTAGACAGTCGATTGCTATTAGGATGTATTCTGAGCAGAAGAGATAGTTGTTTTTATAAATTAGGCAGGGCCCTGATTCTAAAACAAAGAAATGGAAAGGAGCAAAATGAAGTTTTTCAAAAGAAAATAATCAGCTAGGCTTTGTGTCACATGCATAATCCCAGCACTTGGGAGGCAGAGGCGGGAGACCTCTGAATTTGAAGCTAGAGTGATCTACAGAGCAAGTTCCAGGACAGCCGGGATAACACAGGAAACGCATAAGGTAATCAGCTTTCCTCTGGGAAATAAGACATGAAAAAACCAACAGCTCAGGACATGCTGCTGCCTTTATTACTCACTATGCCATGTCATTTATAAAGTGCTAACCCAGTAAGACACTGCCAGGTGCTGGAGAGAGAGAGAGAGAGAGAGAGAGAGAGAGAAAATATGAATGAATGAATGAATGAATGTATGTATATGTGAGGGAGGGTTGCAGGTCAGGTACACAGTGCTTTGTGTGAGGAAGCAAAGGAGACCAACTACAAACCAACCACTAGGCCAACTGCAGGGACGGAAGGTGTGAGAGCAGAGGTCATTTAAGCTGAGACAAAGTCCTTTCAGGTGTGACAAGAGGAAGCTTTAGTTGTACAGAAGCTGAGCTGGAAAGAGCTGCACATAAGGCACTATGGAGGGAGAAGTGGTGCTGCATCTGGAGACAGGGAGAACGCAGAATACACACAATGACCAATAGGACATCCTGTCTGAGGAGGGAGCTCAACCTGGTACCAGATTGGAGCAAGACATTCCAGAACACAGGCATCGGCAGCTATGGAGTGAGCACACAGAGCCAGAGAAAAAGGCTACTGAGCAACAGCCCAGAGCGATTCACTGTACAGCAGGAAGGTCAGAGTACTGGACACACTGTGGCAGAAATCTCTGACCTCATGCAGCTTAGCTGATAAGAAATGCTGTGCTTGGGAACAGAAAGGGAGGGGCCAGCTGAGGGCTGTCTCGGCAGTCTGAGTGCCACAGAGGCCACAAAAAAGGGACTCTTCAATGGAAACCTAAAGGAAGTAGTCTGAAGTGAGACAAAGAGCAATGAGGCCAGTGTGGCCGAGGAGAACACAGAAAGGGAAAGGAGATGAGATGAACTGGGGACAGACCAGGGACAGCCCTGTACGTCAGAGAGGACCTCAGTTCTTATTGTGAAAGGGAAGGGAAGGGAAGGCACAGTTGACCACTCAGTCTTCTAGGACAAATGAATACAGGGACAGGGACACCATGGAAGATCATGGGTATAAATAACCCAGAGAGAGAAGATGCTTACTGGGACCATAAGGATAAGATGTCACTGATCCCTTCCAGGAAAAGGGATCATAACCCCTGTGCTCTTGGGCCTGTGTGTTTACAGTCTCTGACCCACAGACATGTCCAGTGGGGCTTTTAAAGAACAGACTGTACTTTCAGGGCTGTAACACATCTATCCCACCTGTATCAACAACCCATGGTGCCCAAGATACAACCCCAAATCAGTAAACATGAGCTGCAAAGCATGTTCATTAGCTAGAGGCAAGCAGGAGAACCACAACAGACATTAGTTACACAGGCTCACACACAGAGACAAAGAAAACCACTAACTTGTCTTTCCCTTTCTGAGTTTGTATGCTGAGGACAAGCTGCCGAAACCAGGGAGAGCTAGAGTCTAGCAGGTAAGAAAGAGTGTGGGGAGAAAGCCTTCAAAAAATAAAATGAATGAGCCATTCAGTATTAAACTGAATACTGGTACAAACTCAAAGTTTGCGGATGTACACACAGGGATGCAGAAATAACCAAGCACACACATCTGAATACACACCCATGTACCAAGAGGACACAGCAGCAGTACCATGTGCTGTACCCCGAAGAAGGAAGCCCACGTTGTGCCCAGATGGCTGAGTACCATTCTCCAGGGAAAGAAGTCAGGATCCTCGAAGAGTCATCTCAAAGGCAGGTGAGACTAGATAAGAGGACTGTAGAACCCCTTGTACTCCACAGCGAGGCGGTGCTCGCTCAGGGAATGGGATATGCTGCCAGGAGCCAGGATGGAGCAACTCTCTCTAGCCAAATCTGTGACAATCTGAGCTTCACAATATATGAGTAACAGATTATAACTCTTTGAAAATTCAAAATGAGAACCACAAATAAAGTGGAAGCATAAGGAAAACTCTGCTGTTTACATAGTTTCAAAATGCTACCCATTAAAATACATATTTACAAAGGGGAAGAGTGACTTCACCACACTATCCAAGCCGACACCCAGAACGCGCCAGTAGATGGCACTGACTGAAATGAAATGGGGAGTGTAGCTGGCCATGGGGATCTACTGAGGACTGGTTCTAGCTCTGAGCTCCCTAAGTCTAAGAATATGCAAATCTCTTCCATAAAATGGCACAACACCACCACAGAAACCGCACACATTTCCCCATATACTTTAATTTATACCAGATTACTTATAACATCTAAAAATGTAAACGCTAAATGGTTAAGCCATGCTGTTCAGAGAACAAAGCATGTTGGTACAGACACATCCTAAATATTATGGTTTTTTAAAAGACTAACTTTTCTCTTATGTATGAGTGTTTTAAGTGCATGTACATAAGTACCACGTGTATGGAATACCCACAGAGACATGGGATCCCTGGTGCGAGAGTTACAGTGGGTTTATGGGCTGCCATGTAGGAACTGGGAAGAGAACCCAGGCTCCTTGTAAGAGCAGCAAGTGCTGTTAGCGACTAGCTATCTCTCCAACACTCCTGACTAGCTATCTCTCCAACACTCCAAACAACTTCAATCAGCAACTGGATGAATATATGAATGTGGGATTAGGATATTTCTTGGGGGGGGGGGAACACTCTATCTCCCATTCTACAAAGCTGTCATGTTTTCTGAAAGGCTTCAATCAAAAGCATTTGTTCAAATTAGCTTTAATGCTTTTTATCGTTTACATTATAAACAAAAAACAAGTAACTTTCTGAAAATAAGGTGAAGCACAATATAACTCATGCTTAATAATTCAACAAACCTAGTAAGCATTCTCATTATTAATGTTTTTTAAAATCTCAAAACCACTTCTCAATATGCACTAAAACCCTTAAAACTGTACTGGAAAGATTCCTGACCAGGAATAAAAATTTAACAGTTACTTAGCATTTCTTGGTAGCAGGTGGGATTCTAATTTACTACCTTGTAATAACTCACATCCCCTTCATAACATCCTGTTACTACCCACTCTTTTGGGTGAGAAAACTGAGGCCTCAAGGAGGAACCCCCTGCTGTTGAGGGGAAAGCTGCTTGGAACCCCAATGTCCAGTTCACATTCTTCAGAGGAAAGGAGTCTGCTGTTTTAAAAATGCCCCCTAGGAATTCAGTCCAACACATGTGAATCTGAAAGCTCACTATTTATATCCAAGGATATACATTGCAAGATTGTAATGGGGAAAAATTAGAGACTATCTAAGCATGCAATAATAGGGAAGGGAAATGATTATAGTTTGTTTGTACTATAGAATCCCTGCAACAATTTTTCTAACTATGTCTTGAACCAGACTGAATCATGATCCCTACAGACGTCCACATCCTGACCTCCAGAACCTGTGGATGGGATATATATATCCTTAATAGAATATATCCACCTAACTTGGGGAGGGCATTCTCTATCCTCTGGTTACTATAAGGTACTCCATACAGTCAGGTGGGTGGTTCAGAGGTGGGATGATAACAGCCAGGGTATGGTTTTTGTTAAAAGAAATCAAAGAACCAAGCAAGATAGGTGGCTTTTATAAACAGGAACCGGATTTTCTCCTGAAAACCTCCAGAAGGAACCAGCTGTCAACACCTTGACTTTAGTCCTATGATACTCATTTTTGGACTTCTGACCTCTAGAATGATAAAACAGGAAACAGTGTTAGTTTGTGCTAGCAATAGGAGAATGGACTGGGTGTGGTGGGCACGTCTTTGATCCCAGCACTTGGGAGAGGCAGACGGATGGCTTGGGGACAGTCAGTAATGTCACACAGAGAACTCAGTCTCAAAAAACCAACCAACCGGGCTGGAGAGGTGGCTCAGAGGTTAAGAGCACTGGCTGTTCTTCCCAAGGTCCTGAGTTCAATTCCCAGCAACCACATGGTGGCTCACAGCCATCTACATTGAGATCTGCCCGGGCATATATGTAGAGCAAATACTGTATACATAATAAATAAAAATAAATGTTAAAAAAAAACAAACGTAGGAGAATGGGCTAAAGTACGGAATGGTCCAACTTTGCACACACACTCTCTTTGTGAGACAGTCTCTCTACACAGCCCTGGCTGTCCTGGAACTCACTCTTTGCACACACACTCTCTTTGTGAGACAGTGTCTCTACACAGCCCTGGCTGTCCTGGAACTCACTCTGTAGACCAGGCTGGTCTCAAACTCAGAGATCCATCTGGTCCCATCTCCCAAATGCTGGCAAACTTCGACTTTTAAAAATGCATCCATGAAGTTGGAGAGCAATTAAGAGCACTTGTTCTTGCAGAGGATACAGGTTTGATTCTCAGCACCCACATGGTGGCTCACAATCAACCCTAACTCCAGTTCAAGGGGATCCATCCCTCTCTTCTTACCTCTGTGGATACCAAACAAGCACATCATTCACACACATACATTCAAATAAAGGTTAATCTAAAAAGTTCTTTCACTGCATTTCTGTGCACAGAAAAACAACCTTGAAAGAGGACTAATAAAACGGTAGAGAGGCTCCCTCCACCGGCAGGGTGACTCATCCTTTCCCACTTTACTACATTTTCCTCATAGTTTACAAAGAGCTTTTATTATAAAATCATATTATTTATAAATCATATTATTTGTTATTTTTAATAACTCCTTTAAAATAAATTTTAAACAAGGAGAATGTTTTAAAATAAATTGTAAACATTTTCTGGTAAGACATCAGCACAAAAATTCAACCGTGTGCCAGACATGATGGCACATGCCTTTAAACCCAGCACTCAAGAGGCAGAGGCAGGAGGATCTGAGAGTTCAAGGCCAGCCTGGTCTATATAGTAAGTTCTAGGACAGCCAGAGCTACATAGTCTCAAAAACAAAACTAAACAACAAAAATCAACTATGTCAGACTCATTTATTTTGGTCCAGAGTGTTCTTAAACTATTTCTGAGAAGTTGTTCCCACAAATCTGTCTACAGTGGCCTTCCCAGCTAAGGGAGAACCTGCAGCTCCTCACAGAAACCTCACAGGCATGCCGCTTACTTACAGGGTGTCTTGAGGCTGCCCCTGTGTTTTCTCCAAGTGGTGATGAGACTTAATTCCTAGGCATCCTTGTAGAAGACCTGGCTATTTTTTATAAAAAGCATACCCTAAAGACAGTCTTTCCACCCATGGCTTCCCATGAGTGTGACTGTACGCTCATATAGAAGGAGTCAAGATAAGCCCTATTACATCTGCGTATCAGAAATTGATGCAACTGTGAGCAAGTGTAAGAGAGAGAGGAAAGTAGCAAGCGGCAGTTAATGCCCCTTTCAGCTCTAAAAATCTACTTACAATGTGCACAGTAAGAGAATGTCACCAAGATTACACTTGTAGGTATACTTTAAATATATCTGAAGTTATTTGCTTGAATATTATTTTAAAATCTAATTCAGATGAGAGGAAATGACCCATATTACAGCCATTTAATTATGCCATCATGCCCTGCCTCTTGATAAACTAGTTTACTGAAATAACTCCAGTGAAAGCCGTTTGAACCATGAAAGGGTACTATTTTCGATTTAATTAAAAGTTGGCTGGAAAATGATCTCTTTTGTAACTTAATTGCGTACTTGGCTGTATTCCCACTGTTTAACAGGCTAAAAATTAAGCAATGCCAGAAAGATATTCTCTTAAAATAAAGGTGCATATGGAAGCTTCAATGAGCCATCAGACATAGTGTGTGAACAGAGAAGCAGAAGGATTTGCTGCCTGTCCCTGCAGAGTTTGCTCTTAGCTCCTCCTAGTCTCTTCTAGTCTCTACACATCTAACAGGTACCAGCCAACCAGACTGTGCCACCAAACTTCTTACTTTCCTCATTTTATCTGAGATTCGTTTCCGTAAGGAAAACAAACAAACAAACAAACAAACCCACTGTCAAAACGACTAGACCCTGGGACTGGACCACATTTGCTGTTCTTCCAGAGACCTGGGTTCTAGTCCCAGTATCCACGTGCTCACAGCTGTTTATAAAACCAGTTCCAGAAGATCTGATGCCCTCTTCCTATCTCTTCAGGCAAGTGGTGCATACACATACACGCAGGCAAAACTCTCAGATACACAGAATAAGTAAATAAAAATGAAAATGGTTACAGGCGCGGTCAGATGGCTCCATGGTAAAGGCACTTGCTGTGCTGGCCTGATGACCTGAGTTTGCTCTCCAGAACCTCATAAAGCTAAGAAAAGAGAACTGACTCCAGAGTTTCCTCTGACCTCCACATGCATGTACCTACACATTATATATACATGGGTTTCGGGAACATATCAAAACAGACTGCATCACAAGGAAGGAGAAATCAACTCATTTGTCACCTCTTTAATCTGCCTCAATCTGTCTTAAACTCTGTCACCTCCCAAAACACCAAATGGAAAGTTTGGACTCCTTAGCATTTCAGATCACTGGGTTCTGATCCCATCTATACCACCCCGAATTGCTAGAGTAAATTAGCAATCAAGAGTTGCTAATAGTGCGATGGAGAGATGGCTCGGTGGTTAAGAGCACTGGCTGCTCTTCCAGAGGACCCAGGTTCAATTCTCAGCACCCACATGGCAGCTCACAACTGTCTGTAACTCCAGTTCCAGGGGATTCAACACTCTCACACAGACACACATCCAGTCAAAACACCAATGCACATGAAATAAAAATAAATCATAAAAAAGTTGCTGACAATGTATAACTTCCTCCCCAGAAGAAACCATGGGGGACCTGGTCCAGGGGGCACAAAGACTTGAATTAAGACCCCCCAGAATTCACACAGAAAGCTGAGCAAGCCAGTGCACACCCATAATCCCAGCCCTGGGAGGCCCGAGACAGAGCAGACAGCCCCTGGTGCACCCCAGCCCATCAGTATGTGAGTCCCTGTCTCAAAGACCAAGGAACAACCAAGGAAGACCCCCGCAGAGCTCTGTCCTCCACACTCAAGTGCGTGCACATCCACAGACTTCCCCTTCCTGTCCAAAGACTGTCTAACATCAGGCAGAGACCAAAACCAAAGAATACAGAATATGATGGCAACATGGAGGGAAAAAAAATCTGACTAAAAAATACCCTCCGTCATTCCTCTGTGACTGGAGGAGGGGGAAAGCCTGTCAACACTACATCACATTTTTTGGATAGTAATAGACAACTCTTGGTTACAAGGGATGTTTGAGGCCTGCAGGACAGTCCTAATGGGCAAAAGTGGGGTTCAGCACCTCAACAAAGAGCTCTGTGTCCAAACGTGTCACATACTGGAAGATAAAACCTTCTTGGCAAAAGGTGTTCCATATGAATAGGAATAAATGAGGGCTGTTACACAATGGAATTTCATTCAGCCACGGAAAAGGATGAAATACTGATTTGTGCTACAACCTTAAAAAAAAAAAAAGTACTGATTTAATGCTCAGCTCAGATGAATTCTGGAAACAAAGCACCAAAAACAAACAAAAACCCCACACACCAAAGGCCACATGCGACTCCTGACCGACTATTCCCAAAAGCAAATCTAAGGAGACAAGAACACTGGTGATAAGCAGACTGAAAATGGGTACTAATCACAAAAGGGTGCCCGAGGTCTTGGGAATGGTAATCAAAGTGGGTTGTGGTGCCGACCGAGCTGCTCAGCACGCTGACACGAAGTCACTGGATAGGAACACTTAAAACAAGTGACCCTGTGGTACGGATATTTTATAAAATTTAAGCTCTTTACATTTAAACAATAACGGTAAGAGGTGTGGTGGTGCAGATTTTTAATCTCAGCCTCAGAGGTGGAGGCAGGAGGATCAGGAATTCAATACCAGCTTGAGTTAATTAGACCTTGCCTCAAATATTAACTTTTTTCCCCCCCTCGACATAAAAAACTACTAGTTTTTGCAGATTTTAATAGAACAGCTTTTCCCTCCGTCTGGCTTTTCATTCGCTTCCAAACCTAAGGGCTTAGCCAGGCTGGCGCCCAGATTCAAATCTTCAGGTGTTCCCTCCTGTCACTTCAGAGCGCCACTCGAACCAACCCAGAGCGAACGCAACCCCGAGTCTTGTGGTGCAAGGACCCGAAGGCCGGTTCCCGGGGGCTCGCTACCGCAGGGCCCTGCGGAGGAGGAGGAGAGCGGCGCGTGCGCACCGCGGCGCGCAGGCGCGGCCCAGGCCGCTGCTCCGCCTGCTACGGGCGAATTTCTGGTGCAGCAGCGGCGGTCGCCGACGGCCCCCGCGGGGAGCGGGCGGCTGGGCCTGGGGCGCGGCCAGCTCGCGGTCGGCTGACGTACCTGCGTCGGCCTCAGGTTCGGGGTCGGGGGGCCCGGGGGAACGGCGCCTCCGCCGCGAACACGCCTCGGGTCTCCATTCGGGGATGTTTACTCGCAAGTCTCGCGAGACCACGCCGCTGAAGAGGGCACAGGAGCGACGGGCCTGGCGTGCCCCGCGCGCTCGCGATGTGCGTGCGCGCTCCGGACGTCCCGGCACCGCGGCCACAGGCTGTCCAGAGATCTCGCGACATTTGCAGCCCTGGAGCGAGGGCGGGGGCAGATTTTTCTCTCCCTCTCCCCTCGCTCACCTCTTCCCCCTCTTCTCCTCCCTCCCTCTCCTCCCTCTCCCCTCTCTCCCCTCTCTTCCTCTGACTCTGCTGTAGGGAGCGCAGGCTTCTTGGGATTCTCTGCGGTTGCGAGCCTGGGAACTCAGAAAAGGAGCACGCGCCTTTGCACGGCCAAGTGGAACGCCTGTCCAATCCATGCGCACTCTTAAACTACCCAGCTACTGCTGCTGGCCAAGAACTATGTATCCTGCTAAACTACTCACCATGGCTCCAGCGGGTGAGGGCCTCCATTGGCCTGGGTCTATGCACCCTCTTAAACTAACTACCGTTGCTGTTGACAGGGCTTCCTGATGAACCAAATCTTGCTTCTCCTAAAACCACTCCCATTGCTCCGCCTGCGGAGACGGCTCCCGATGGCCCAGTTTATTACTGCAGCCAGGTGGGTGCACCTACGCCTTGAGAAACGGGAAGGGCGTTTATAACACCAAACACTTACCATTTTGAACAAACAAGGATCAATGTGAAAGTCGGCCTCCTAAAACGTACTTAAGCAATTTAGACACCGATAGGATAGGCCCATTCTCGGTCTTAATACCGAGCTGGACCACGCTTGGCCCTGGCACAACCTAAGTGTGGACAGCAAACACCCTTGGATAATGTGACTGAACCAGGTAAAAAAGCTTGAAGACACAAGCAAATCTAGAGTCCTAGGCTCACAGGCTCAGGAGATGAGCCTTGGCTACCAAGTCTAGAAAAAAATTGGGTTATTCACTTGAACCTCGGGCAGAGTAACCTTCACGAAAGGATCTAGACCTGGGATAGTAGAGGACCCAAATTTAGATCTCAGCACCCATACTGGATGCCTTACAACCACTGTGATGGGGTGGTGTTAAGCATTCTAAATGTTAATTGGTCCTGCTTGCTGTCTGTTACTTACATTGTCTCTGATTGGTTAAATAAATGCTGAGGCCTGGAGATTGGGCAAAGATGGAGGCAGGCAGGACTAAGGTGTAAGGGCTTCAGAGACAGAGAGCATCTTGAGAGTAGAAGCCAGGAGCAGGAAGGAGGAAGAACACATGCCGGTAGATTAAAGAAGATCATTCCACGTGGCCTGGAACATCGGCATAGCATGGAGAATAGCAGTCCAAAGGGGTCATATTTGAGTAATAGAATTATGAGCTAACTTAGATGGGCTAGGATTGCACAACTCAGGCCAAAGCTTGCTAAAATCCATCTGGTGTCTGTGTGTATTCATTTATAGTGGTGGGTTAAGGATTAACACCGCCGACCAATTAATGATAATATAAATACTAGTAAATAATTTAATTAGACATTTCTACACACCTGTAACTTCAGCTCCAAGAGGATCTGCGGTTTTTAGCCTCTAGGCACCTGCATGTCTATGCACAAACCCACATAGACATACATACAAAAGTTGTTTTAAAAAACTAAATGTTAGCCGGGTGTGGTGGCGCACGCCTTTAATCCCAGCACTTGGGAGGCAGAGGCAGGCGGATCTCTGTGAGTTCAAGGCCAGCCTGGTCTACAAAGCAAGTCCAGGATAGCCAGAGATACACAGAGAAACCCTGTCTCGAAAAACCAAAAAAAAAAAAAAAAAAAAAAAAAAACTAAATGTTTAGCTTTGGGCTTTTGGCTTCTCCACTGGGTGTTTTGTCTTCCTCTTGAACTAGTAGACTTTTAACACAGCACCTGGCTCCTGAGTCTTCATTGGTAAAAATCGAACGACTGGGATCTTTTAGTTTAAAAAAATACACGAATTTTTTCAAGGGCACTTTTGAGGCACATGTATGGTCTGGATGTAGCCCCACATGCTGAAGAGTATGCCACGTTTGTTCCCAGGTTCCAGGACCCCATGGATGGCCCATTATGAGGGAGCTGCTGTGTAGAGACCCCACTGCCTGCCCTCTCTGCTCCACGACTTCAATCTTGTTCCTGGCCTGCTATCTCCGAAACACTTCACCACTCTCGCAGGTTGTCATTCGCTCAGCTACCTGGATCCCAGTAACTAGAAGCCTCTTGCTAGTACAAGAGAAACTAGGAGCAATAAATTGATGCTATGGAGGATCTGTTAAGCCTGGTTAGGAAATGCTAAATTACATACAGTAGACTTTAGCTAAGGGGGCACTCAAAGCTGACTTGTGTACTAACCAGACTATAGGAGAGAGAGAGACATTTGTATCTTGAACACATTAAAGGTTAGGTTCTCTGAGTGTTTTCTGTTAAGATTTGTTCACTATAATTATCTCCTATTAGGGCCATAATAAAAGAAGACACCCCTGGCTCACAGGTGGCCATCAGGAATATTCCCATATCAAAGAACATGCCTCTGTTGGAAAGTTCAAAGGCGGACAGCAGTGGGTCAGGGCACCACTGAGTTCTGGTCCTTATTAGGCCCAGCCTCTCTTGTCAGGAAGAGCAATATTCTGTCAAGCGGGCATGGTGACCCTTGGTAACGCCTGCCTAGGGGCTGTCTCAGGATGACTATTACTTTATACTGTACATCTCCCCATTTGTTCAAACAACCAAACTTTGGAATTTCTGTGTTTGAGCTATAATGATTTAACTGCTCCAAATGTAACTATGGTCCCTGAAACTACAAACTGATGGGGATTTCTGTTCAGGGTTGGCTCCTTTTTGCACAGTAGCCAGAAGCAGTTCCATGCTATTATTAAGGAATTTCCCTTATTAATCTCTTAAGTGCTGGAGTGACTTCTCACTGGGAAGGCATATTGAGTCTATAATACCACTGTGTTTATGTACTGTTGGGTGTCATAATCTACAGAGGACTTCAAGTGTACAGAGGACCTGTGCAGTTACACACAAATGCTATTTCATTTGATCCAAGGGACTTAAGCATTTGCAGGTTTTGGTGCACATGGGGCTCCCAGCACTGATCCCTCATAGACACCAAAGGATAACTACTCAGTAACCATATGACCACACGCTGCCTAAGCTGCCCAGCACTGAGAATGTTGAAATTGCACCTATTGCTGTCCTGGGAACACATCACAACTCAAAGCACATTGAAGGCATGGTCAATCTTAAGTCAGGGACTGTACCAAGCTCACTGTGGGTAGACAGGGCAGAGGCTGAGGGCACAGATCATCAGACACCATCAACCCTCTAGCTCCCAAATAAGGAGAGATTTTACATCACTGAGGTAAGCAAAACAAAAATGGCTGATCAGGGCGCTGGGGAGATAGCCCAGTGGTTAAGGGCACTTACTGCTCTTCCAGAGGACCTGGGTTTGATCCCCATCATGCACATGGTAGCTCATAACCATCTGCAACTCTAGTTCCAGGGAATCTAAGGCCCTGTGATCTCCAATGGTACCTACATGTATGTGGGGCATACAGACTCACAGAGCCTCACATACATACATACATACATACTAAAAAACAAATCTTAAAAAGAAACCCTGCTAAGAACGCTCTAATGGTTCTCTCCCATTTTTTCTTTCCACTTTCTTTTTTTTTTTTTTTTTTGGTTTTTCGAGACAGGGTTTCTCTGTGTATCCTTGGCTGTCCTGGACTCACTTTGTAGACCAGGCTGGCCTCGAACTCACAAAGATCCGCCTGCCTCTGCCTCCCAAGTGCTGGGATTAAAGGCGTGCGCCACCACCGCCCGGCTCTTTCCACTTTCTAAAACCTACAACTGGCTTCTGTACCTACCACGCAAATGAAATGGTTCATGATGAGTCACCCCACCATTCCCACACTGCCATGTTCAGTCTATCCTCACCTACTCAGCCAGAGGAGGAGAGTGAGATCCCACGGGTGCCCTGCAAGCAGCAGGCACACTGCTGTGCAGCCTGGTGTTTAATCAGTGACAGCCATAGGTGTCAACAGGTCAACTTCTGCTCATCATGTCCACAAGGGGAAAAAATAACCTTCTGTGGCAGTGACAACTGAAGGAAACAGTGATGCTTTTATTGTTGCATTTCAATTCACAGGATAAGTTACAAAGGTTCAGAGTTCCTCCTTCCTTGATAAAAACAAACAAACAAACAAAAACATGTCCACAGTGGGCCAACTAGCTCAGCTCAGAGGGGCTGAGTATGAAAGCCAGGAAGCCTAAGGATGCCTGGTTCAGTTCTTCTACTGAAGCCATGGGTCACTGCTCTGAGTCTGCACCAAGGCCTGCTGAGGGACCATCACTGACAGCGTTGGCCTCTTCTCATCACATAATAAGGACTCTGCACTTGACAAGTCTGAATACTGGACCACAGGACCTTACACAGCACTGACTGGGTTGGCCTATTATTTCTGTTTCCTGAAGCAGGTTTACTATGAGGCCCATGCTAGCCTTGAACTCCTGAGTCTCCTGTCTTCCTCCCCACCGAGGGACCACGCTTCATGATGTTTCACGTAGAAGTGCTGCTGCTGATCATGCAGCCACCAAAGTTCTCATCATCAGCATGACAGACATCTCCACGGATGCTCTTCTGCCATTGTCTCCAAGCATGGAGTTCGGCACTTGTTTTAAAAATATAACTGAGGACAAGAAGAACTTTAGCATCTAACTTAAGCATGATCTTCTGGATCTGAGTCACAGCTGAAAATGCCACAGGTGATGTCATGGGCAAATGCGTGTTCAACGTAAAAGTGCATGTGGGCCTACCACTGACAGAATGACACTACAATAATTCCACACAAACCCCAACATTCTACCCATTTTCATCTCTCAGGTACAGCATCGGCGCAACAATGCTAAGGGCCATCTTCTCCACTCTGCGCAAGCTGCCATGACTTCCCCATTCCCAAGTGCCAGGAATTAGACCCTAATAAGTTGTAGTTGTGTTATGAGACTCAATTAAAGACCGTAAGTTGTGGGATTTGTATAAAGTACCTCTACAACAATAAAAGCATTCCCTATAATGTACACATTCATTACACAGGCCAAAAATAAGCTTCTAACATCATTTCAACAACTGCCTTGTACCTCACACAAAAGTTGCCCATATTTTAACCACTCTTCCACAAACACTTGATGATTTCATCAACAGTGCTCCTGAGATGAAACTGGATTACACAGAAAAGTGTGTGAAAACCAGCTACAACCAGCTCTGAAGGGGGCCTGTTAGAGCATGGCTGTACTGAGAAATCACTACTTAGCCACAACGATTACCTTAGAAACTAAAAGACAACCTGTCATGTCCCAAGCTAGGAAGGAAACTCCACCTATAGAGCTGGAAAGACAAAAAGCAGTCAAAGGACGCAGTGCCACTCATGGCAAGCCCCGGACATAGAGCCTGGCAGGCTTTCACTATGTAAAAAGGAGTATCCCAGACCTTTGCTATGGGAAGGCTCCCCATTGCCTCGTCCTGATGAAGTCACTATTAAAGTCTTACAATAATTTTGCTCAGACACACAGCACACACATGGTTCTAGGGGGACCTTAGGGAAAGGCAGAGCACACACAGATGCCCCATAGAGAGCTGTGAGGTATGACACACACATCTACTGCTAACACCGCGTACACTCACAGTTCGGTTAGAAAATAACGCTATTCTGTTGTCTTCCTGATGAACATTAATTTTTTTTTTTTTGAGATAGGTTTTAACTAGTATGCCTGGCTGGCCTACAACTATGTAGCTCAGACAAACTCAGAGATCCACCTGTCTTTACCTCTCAAGTTCTGGGATTAAAGGCAGAAGCCACCATGCCCAGCATGATGAGCATTTGAAAGCCAACACTATAATCACCTATAAAAGGAAAACAGGTGATTTCCCTAAAAGAAAAAAAGCCAACACAAGAAGTCATAGGAGCTGGCCAATCACATTCTAAGTGTTGGGGAAGCATTTTGTTCTGTTCTCAGGCTTCGTGGCTTTGTGCCCTGGGCCACCCATGTGGTCCCTGAGGTTTTCTCACAGACTTAGAGTCGGCTTCATGAAGGATGGCAATACACTAGGTACTCAGTACGAGACAATACTCATATGAAATGAATGTGTTCTTCCAAAAGCCGGAACACTACTGTGGCTTGGCCAAGCTTCTCCCGAGCTTCCAGGTTCAGGCTTGGCAGGATAAAGCGTCTTTCCGTAAGGAGCGGTTGAGAAGGTTTGCGCCCCACACCCAGAGCCACTCAGGCATATACTGTGCGAAAAGAAACTACAAATGAAAGAAAAATGAGATGTGGTTAGAATCCTAAACCATCAAAGCTGAAGAAATAAGGGTACAGATCAGCACCCCAACAGACATCTACTGACCACATTAAACAATGAGGAAGAGCCTGAACTCCTTCCATACTGAGGTCTGCTTCTGCACTGGGCACTCACCTTGATTCATTCAAGATGGAGCAAGAACACGATGCCCCATCATGATGCCCACCACCAGTGCCCACTCCCTTTCTGCGTGCTCCTGGAATATGTGTTCTTAGTAAAACATTCTAATCCAAGAAGCTATGGCTGTACCACCCAAGGGTCTCTTCTGTCTCAGTACCCATGTTTTTTTATGGGTCACTCCCAGGTCCTCCTAAGGGACCCCTACAAGACTCCTTTCACCTCCTTGGGTGGTACTCATTATTCATGTTTCAGTGTTACTTAGAAAGGGAGCTAAGAAGAGGCAGCCAGAGAACAGTTCTCCAGCACAGCAGCAAAGTGCCGGTACCCTTGGCAGCTGTCTGTGGGAGCTAAGGAAAGAGGAGTCATGAACTTTACCCTCAGGGTGCAGACATGAAGTAGTGGCTTCAAAGACACACTCCTGAGTCAGGATACTTCAAAATGTCCTTCCTTCACTTCCAGCTCCACTTTATGATGAAGGCTAAATGGGCCCAGAGCGTCCCTGTCCGTCTCTTTAGCCTCTGTAACCTCAAACTGAGCATGCTCAGGAATGGACCAGCACTATATGGGTATGTACAGATTCCCTGATGAAGATGCCCTCCATTATGGGAGGCGCCCCTGTAGAGACAATGCCTGCACTCTTCTTGCCTCTGCATATCAATCTTTCTTCTTCGCTCTGCCATCTATTCTGTGCTACTCTGGGCTCTGCACAAACCTAGCTGGGAACTCACTGCACTGCATTAGACAGGTAAGCACCACACCACTCTGAGCTGGGGTGGGGACAGTCCCCAACTAAAGCAAGAGGGGAAGCAGAGGCAGGCAGGAAGGGGTTTCAGGCTCTTTAAACTCTTCAGCATTTGAGTCACATCATGAGTGTTGACCCATCCAGGTTTAAGAAAGCAGTGCTCCCGGGGCAGCAAGAAACCAGGGGTAGCCCCCAGAGTGCTGCAGTTCAGGAAGACATTGGAAGGCACAGACAGTGACCGTGCACACTCAGCGGCTGTGATGCCACTTCAGCAGTGAAGACACAGGTACTCTTCTTCCTTCCCGGACTGAAGCAGTCAGGCGGAAGACGGAGCACTTTGCAGGGGAGCAGGGCTGGTGTGTACATGTCAGGCACTCTGCCCCCACACTGAAGTTCTCTTGGCACAGCTGAGCTGCTGGGAGCCAGGTGCACCACCGACACCCATAACAGCCGCAGTGGACCCAGCTGAGGAGCACTTCACTTCCTCCAGCCTCCACCTGGCTTCCCTCGCCCCATCCCTACCTCCGCTAGACCTCCGTTCTGCCTTGCAATTCGGAGACCCACCTAGCTCTTCTCCTTCCGTGCTCTCTGTTACCAGAGACCGCCAACCTGAGAACCCGCCTCCAGCAGAAACCTCTCACCTGAATACTGCCTGTGCAGCTGCCACCTCGGCTTCTCTGCACAAGTCCCCAGAACCTCTGCAGCAGCCCCACTCACTTCCACCTCATCACCTCCGCTCAGACTCTGCACTTGGGTCCTATCTGGACCAGAGCAGCAGCAATCCTTCTGCCCTTCCTGTTCCACCTATCACTGTGTTGCACACCTCCAGCACGGGGGCACCTCTAATACCATGTTCACTGCAGGAGCAGAAATGCACCAGTGCACATGCGCTGTCAACGTCCTCCCAGCAACAAACAACTGCTCTCATTAAACTCAGGGCAAAGGAGGCCAGCTGGGGTGAGACACTGCACCCTTTGTTTGACATATCCCAAATCTGTTCCTTATAGCTAAAGAGTATTGAAATCTTCATCAAAATGAGACTTTTATGACCCTGGGAAATTGCACTCAGAGGAAGTAATAACTACACAGGAAAAGTCACAGCCAGAGTCATCAGAGAATCGCAGTGTGGCCAAGACAGTGGTGGATGAATCAAACCTTTGTTGTAAAACAGAAGCAGCAGCTGAAGAGACGGCTCAGTGGTTCAGAGAGCTGGCTGCTCTTAAATTTAGAAGATGAAGTCAGTTCCCAGTGTGTACATCAGACAGCTCACAGCAACCCAAACTCCAGCTCCAGGTGATCTGACACCCTCTTCTGGCCTCTGTGGGCACTGCTATCATGTGCTCATACCCCACAGAGACATACATGCATATAATACACACACACACACACACACACACACACACAAATAATCTTTTTTTTTTAAATCCTAAAAATTAAAGAGAAAGGAGAAGAAATGGATTGGCCAAGGTTAAAAACCAAAGTTTTAACAGCTCTGTACAGAAAACTACTCTGGGCACTAAACTAGCTTCAGGGAATTGCTTGGTAGAAAAATACACTTTTGTTGCTGATAGCAGTACGAGGGATCAAATCCAGGGCCCCGTACTTCTAACCAAGCACTCAAGCACTGAGCAACATCCCTAGTTCATTCGTTCTCTCTGTCAGTCTTAAACTTTTGTGACAAGGTCATGATAAGTTGCCCAGGTTGGCCGTGAGCTCACTCTGTAGCTCAGGTAGGCTCAGGTAGGTAGGCTCTGCAATCCTTCTGTAATCCACAGCCTTCAAAGCAGCTGGGATAACCAGCCTGCACCTCAAGGCCTAGGTGAGACATACATTTCAGAGAGCTCATTACTGGGACCAAATCACTTGTGGCTAGGATGTTGGTGTGTCACGGACATGGTCAAAGAATCTCGCCATCACTTGCCCTTGCAGCTGCATTTCTACGAGAACGTCAAGGCCTTGGAGTCACTTTCTACTTTTTGTTTTTGAAAAAGAAAAGGCCAGGCTGACCTTAAACTGAGATCCTCCTGTATCAGCCTCTTTACAATCAAAAAGATGGTTGGGCTGCCAGCCCAAGACTACTTTTCAGGTTTTTCTGCTCAGTTCTTGAGTAATTCCGGACTTGGAACAGCTACTTAGCTTTTTAGACAAACCTTTAGCTCTGAGCCTTGAGATGATCTACACACACATTTACTTTGTGGTGGCAAACTGAATTAACTTTTTGCACAACAGTCCCCAAAGTCTTTACCTGGCAATCAGAAAATGCCCAGTAAATTCTAAATTTGGTCACATCTATTTCTATTCCAGATAATAAACAATTATTATAAATCATTTAGTTACTGGCCTACTGACTAAAAATCGCAACTCTAAATATTTCATAAATTTCAAATATTTTTCAAAACATTTGTATTCCATTTCTTTGTGTGAACCTGTGTGGAGGCATTAGATATCTGAGGACAGCTTGCCAGAGGCGGTTCTCTCCTTCGACCACATGGGACTCGGAGGTCAAACTCAGGTCATCGGGCCAGGTGTCAGGCACCTTTACCTGTTGAACCATCTGGCTGGCCCCGAAATACTCTTAAAATCTTTGTTGTGTCGGAACAACAACAACAAAGATCTCTGGAAAGATTCTAAGTTTCCTGAGTTATTGAGTCCATGAATAAAATACACGGGGATTCATCTGACATGATGGTCATGTACGCATCACCCTAACTCACGGACCCTTGGACTGGGCTGTGCATGTAGCATTTTCCCTGCAGGCACCACCAAGACCTCTGCGCGGAAATCCCTATCGGAGTACCCAGTATCCTCACAGTCCCACGTGCAACCAAGGTAGCCTACTTCGTGTTTTAGGGGTGACAAGGAAATTTTGAAAACTTTTGCATTCATCACCCTACATGAGCATCTAGGACTAACCAAAATCACTGAGGATGTGAGGTGTAAGAGTGAGGGTTCCCAAGCCCCGGTTCCTGGCATGGCACACAGAGCTTTGAGCTGACAGCACGGTGCTACCTGAATAGAGTGGGACCAGTAGCCTGTGGTCCTTTTTGAAATGCCCAGGGTCGACACGGCATGCTGTGCATACACTCTCGGCGAAGGTGCCAGCCACGGGCATCTGTGCAGGAAGCTGCCAGGCGAGGTCACACTGGTGGTCACATAGAAAGGGATCAGACTCTGCACGAAGACCCCTTTAGAGGCATACTCATACTGCAGGGCTCGGCTGAAGTGGTCCAGATAGGCCTGGTGGGCAGAAGGGGAGAACTCTGAACTTGGAAGGAACTTGAAAGAAACCCCAGGAACAGAAAGATCTGCCGGTTCCCATCTCAGGGGTGGGAGGGGGGGGGGGGATGGGACACAACACTGCCAACCTAAGCAAACGGGAGTTGACTACTCCCTGACCATTCCACCGGAGAAGAGCCTTACCTTGGATGCAGAAAAGGCAGCCAGCTGTGGAGTGGGCTTGCAGCAGGAGCCAGAAGACACCGTGACGATGGCTCCCTTCTTTCTCTCCACCATCCCCGGAAGCACTATGTGGACCATCAAGCTCGCAGCCGCAATGTTCACATTCACAATGTCCCAGAGCGTGTCCTCGGGAACCTGGGTGAAATACTGGGGATAGGGATAGTATGCACCCACGTCATTCACCAGGATGCCAATGTCTCTGTCTCTCAGGGCTTCTCGGATCGGAGCATAAATCTCCCGGCCTCTGCTGAAGTCTGCCACCATGACAACTGTTTCTACCCTGTAGGTGTCAGCTATGTGCTTGGCCGCAGCCTGCAGCTTCTCTTCTTCCTGGCCGATCAGGATGACATTGAGTCCGTGGCTCGCTAACTCCTCAGCGTAGGCCTTCCCAATGCCATCTGTGGCCCCTGCAAGGCAAGCCAGGACCCATGAGCATGATATCTTTAAAGAGAACCAGAACTATTCACTGTTAATCTCATCAGAGAAAAACGCATACATCTGTCAGTTAGGACAATGCTGAATTGAAAAGACTCCCAGGCAGGGACCAGCGAGGTAGCTCAGTGGGTAAAGGTGTTTGCTGCCAAGCCTGCTGATCTGAGTTCAAACCCTAGGACCCACATGGTGAAAGAAGAGAACTGATTCATACATGTTGTCCCAAGACCTTTACATGTGCACAGTGGTACACACACAGACTTTTACGTGTGCTCACACTCAGCCCGCTGGAGTAAGACACTACAGAAATCTGTTTCCAAACTTGCACCTGGCTTGCTCAGGTGTCAGGATGAGCTTTCTGGGACACAGAGATAAATCATAATGCAATTCAAAATAGGCGAAGCATTTTTGAGAGCACTGACAGCCTCGGAGGATAATTTCAAAACAGACAGCAGGAAAGACATGTGAGAGGCGGGAAGGAGGGGCTGGGAAAAGGAGCTGTAGGAATGAAGAGGATGCCAGTCTGAGGGTAGGGCTCCCTCAACTGAGGTGGGAAAAGCACAGAATGAGGTCTCAGCAGGAGGCAGAAGACTCCAGTCAAATTCTGTAGCTCCTTGTTGGAAGCACTGACTTAAAATACAACCCAAACAGAATGGCCACTAGAGCTGAAGTTACCACTGACGACCGCCCATCTTCCATACTGCTTGATCAGGTCGGGCCTGCTCCCCAGGCGAGGGATGAAGTGCAGCCTGATGAGGCTGTAGAAGTCACAGATGACTGTGATGCTCTTCCTGGCTGTGTACCAGGCACCCACCAAGGCCAGTGCTTCCATATAGCAATTGCAAGACCTGGCGATTTCCCTGTACAAGAGGTAGAAGCTGTCAACAGCAGCCATGGCAACCTGCAGGAACAAGAAAAGAGAGAGGGCTCTTTGAGGATGGGCACAAAACCAGGAGGAGCAGACATCCTCAGATTGAGGAAGGAGAACCCTGGCCTTCACTACTCTGCATTCAAATAACATGAACTCCTGAGAGCACACAGCCGGAAGGCTGTCAGGGCATGATCTCACTGTTTAACACCTGTGGCTTAGAAAATTCTTGCCTTCCAAGGAGATTATGCAACAGAACCACCGAGCTACTGAATTCCTCCAAAACTCCTGACTCTGTGCTACCAGCAGCCTAAGCAAAGATAATCGCAAGTGCCCTACCTCTGAGCTGCAGGAGGCACAATTATTACTGGATAGCAGTCTGGAATGTGTTCAGCACCTGGCGTTACTCAGCCAGCAAGTACAGTGGACCTACTACCTCAACAGCGACCTGCAGAATAAACACAGGCAGTGACATGGCCTTGGCCTCACGAAACATGCATATTAAATAAAAGGAGCACCCCAAAAAATGAGGAGACAGTGCTCTTCCATGACAGCACAGAGAGCAGCCTTCCTTACTAACTTGGTTTGCTTGGTATTTTCCTTCCTGGCCTCCAGGTCTGAGAAAGCCCACACACCTCTTCTAAGTGTGTGCACAACAAACCCTTACTAAAGGGCAGACATGTCCCAAGTATCATGACAGGTGTTAAGGATCCAAGACAGAGCCAGGCATTTAACAATTAAAAGGCAATCTTGTCTGGGTACCTTAGCCTACAAATGGAGGTGACTCTAGAGAAGTGGCCAGAGGCCAGGCATGGTCCTGATGGCACTATCAAGGGCTGTGCTCCATCCTGGACCGCAGGAGAGGAACGGCTGCAGTCAGATCCAGTTTACACTCAATGGCCAGATAAGCCCAAGGTTCACATACATAGTAAAATAGCTAAGATTACACACAGGAAACTGGATTTCAAGTACCACTACCCTGTCTCCCAGCCAAAAAAGAAAAGAAAATACAAAAGTTGCAGGAATGACTTCTGGAAGGAAGTTGTGTTAAAGTGAGGTGGGGGTCCTGAAAACAGGCAACACAGTGGCAAAAATGGCGCAAGCTTTGGGGAAGGAGTGGGCACCTCTGGGTCTACTGTGATGTAACTAAAGCTCTATCAAGTTTTCCAGAGGGAAAAATAAAACAAACTAACCACCAAGCAGGAACCTGAGAGCACATGGCCTTCTCAGTAAAACCACAGGGAAGCATGAAAAGAAAACTGTAACACCCAGGTGCAACTGAGATTATACAGCCACAAACAGAAGAAAGGTGACAGCAAGCTGAGAGGCCCTGATCACACAGGCAATCTCCCCAGTAAGTTCCACATTTCCACCATGTTCCTAATCAAGCTGACAGTCTGGCCGTAAGTTTTGAAAGTTTTTTTCAACCTGGAGTAGTGATGTGGGCACATAAGCTTAGAATTTGGGAGGCTGAGGAAGGAAGATTTCAAGTTTGAGGCCAAAAATCTGGGCTATATACATAGTAAGAACTTGTTCCCCCAAAATAAGTATTAAAACAAACAAACAAAAACCAGCCCCTAGCCAAACCAGTTGATACATACATGCCTTTAATCACAGCATTGGGGAGACAGAGGCAGGTGGATCTCTGTGAGTTCAAGGCCAGTCTGATCTACATAGTAAGTTCTAGACCAACTAGGGCTACAAAGTGAGACCCTGTCTCCAAAAATCAAAACAAATCAGGCCCCATAACATAGTCTGTAATCCCAGCTACTGGAGATGATGAAGAGGGAAGATGGAAGTTCAAAGGTAGCCTGGAACTTAATAAGAAACATATATGGGGAGAGGGGGTAGAAATGTGGCTCAGTGGCTTGTCCAACTTGAGGTCCTGCCTATAAGTACCGGCACTGTAAAGAAAGGAAGGGAGAAAGGAGGGAGGCAGAGGGAGAGAAGGGGTGTGCACGAAGGGGCAGAGCTACTGAAGGTACCTGACCTGGGGAGTGGGGTGCTCCAGTCACTGTCACCCCCAGTCTTCTCTTACCTTCTTGCTGCCAGCTCTGGGCCAGGTGCTATGAGCTCTGTCCTCTTAATGTGAAGCTGTGAAGGAAAGCCAACAACAAACAAATCCCCAGCTCAGCTGGGAATACTTTATGCACACCTAAGATCAGTGCTTTCAAAGCAAAGCAAAACTTTTCATGCATGAGTCAGCAGCAAAGAGTGTGCCCTGGGGACAGTCCCCTGGCTTGGAGGCACAGTGGAGAGGGCATGTCTTCCTGGTCCTGACTCTTTTCTTCTTAGAGATGCATCATCAAACAGGATAAAAGTCTATCCAGGTGAGTTGGGGAACAATGGCAATCTATACTGGCCTGACATCACCGCATCACCCATCTCTGGTCTCTGCATCTGCTTGTGGAAGGCTCACCCTCTCTGTACTACCTTCCTCGGTCCCCTGCAACACCCACTTCAACATCCACACCACAGCAGCCAGCCTGTGTACTCCTCATCCAAAACCTGGTAGTTTCCGGCTGGCCTGCTTGAACCCAGGTGCCCAACATTTTAAGACCCCTAACAGTGGCAGGAAGGAAAGGGGCTTAAAGGAGGGAGTGTTGGGGATCTTGGCATTTTCCTCCTGGAGACCTTCCCCAGCATACCACTGTCATCAACTGCTGAGACAGTGGTCCCACCACCTATGATCCATTGCTTAGAAACAGGCACTGATGGCCAGCCTTGGCACTCTGGAGCCTTGACATGAAGAAACACCATTCAGTCATTCATCCCATCCAGGTCAAGGTAAGACCTGACACACACCAACCAAACTCCAAGAGGCTTAATATAGCACCATACTGTTTATGAATAAAGCACAAAGCCATTAAAAGAGCTAACCTGATGGTTACTGGCCTGGGAAGGGGGGTCTCATATAGGAAAGTGTGCACGAAAAATAAAACCACTCAAACAGGGCTGAAGATGGCAACTAAACGTCTCAGACCAAAAACAACTTGAGAAATAAGGCAGGAGTCCCCTGATCCCAGATGCCTGGGACCCACAGAAAGATAACTGACCATCTGTGAGGTAGGGCATTTGCAGGGCTGCTGAGGGAGGGTGCAAAAACAGGACATACACGGGACACTTCTAAGAGATGAGTAAGCTCCTCAAGACAAAGAGGGAGGCTGTCAAGCCAGCCAGCCCCCACTCCAGGCACTGTCCTGAGGCATGACTGGACATTCCCATGTGTCCTCAGATGGAGACAGGAAGGTCAGAGGCAACGCAAGTGATGCAAACAGTCTCCATGGGGTCACAGAGGCAGCAAGGGTGAGGACAATCAATCTGTGCTGGGGTCTCCAGAAGGACCATGTCCGGGACTGTGATTGGTGCAGTGAGGTGGACTTTGGTCTCTAAACTGCTGAACTATAGAAAGTAATAATCACTTGTTAAGTCACCTCTGTAACTTGTTACAAAGGGACACAGTGACAGAGGCTAGGAAGAAGGGATGGACAGACAGATAATGTACTGCCAGTCTGGAAGACACTGCAACAGGCCCTCAGTAATAACCATAGTTTATTGGGAGGCAAGCTCTTTGCTCTTGGACTGTAGGGTGACCCTGCAGCCTGGGAAGGACTGACCGAGCCTCGCCCTCTGCAGCCACAGGGCGTGCAGGTTTGGCGCACCTTCATCTGGCTCTACTGTTTTCAGTGTGTCTGCCTTGAACACAGAACCCCAAGTTCTATCTAGCCTTCTATAAGCCAGTTCATATCTTCTTCCTCTTGGGTCAAAGCCCCAGCTACCACTGGCCTTGAGGACCAACCTCCTCCAGCCTGAGGACCCCTCACCTCTCCTATCAACCTGGCCTTACCCTCTGCTGCTCTAACACAATATTTCACTTGTGACTGACTCTGCAGCTGGAGCTCAGGCCTCCAGAGGTCAGGAGCTGTGTCCAAAACTAATTTCTCCATAATTTTAGAAAAAGGGGGACGGGCAGGCGGGCGGGCGGGCAGGTGGGCATGGTGGCACACCACCTATAGCCTCAGCACTGAGGAGGCAGAGGCAAGCAGATCTCTGTGAGTTTACCAACAGCCTGTCTACAAGTAAGACCCTGTCTCAAAAGTTTAAAAAAAATTTTTAAGAGAAAGAAAAAGAAACTAGAAAACATATTCAAAACATATTAAAACCTACTATTCACAGTTCAAAGAAAAACAAACACCTACTCAAGTGTCCATCCCAACAAAAGAGGCATCCGGTGAGCTCCGGGACCCCTAAGCTTCCTCCTTGTCCCCTCTTCTACACTGAGAGGTATGCCCTCCGAAAGTTGGTTGTTTTTTTTTTTGTGTGTGTGTGTGTTTGTTTTGTTTTGTTTTAGTTGTATTCTTCTTTGAGACACAGGCTGGCCTTGAACTCATGATCTTACCTCAGCATCCTGAATGCTGGTGGCATCACAGCCTGTAGTCCAAACTGGCTCTTTCTGTTCTGAGTCACTTCACAATGCTGCTGAGTGCTTCCTGTTTGAGTGGCTCATGAGCTGACCTGCACCTTCCTGTTCTAAAGACACCTCTCCCAGCTGAGGTCTTAGCTTCACTGTGGGCCATGACTCTCCCACATACAATTCCTGGCCATGCTACCACCAGCCCCGGATTGTTTCATGCTCTCCTGGACAGGACCACCATTCAAGTTGTCAGCCATGCCTCTTGGGCACCGGTGCAGGCATTCACAAAGGGGTGTGCCACACAGCAGAACTGCTGGGCCACAAGGCACTCAGGCTTCCACTCTATCTTTCCCTAGTGACAGGCCTGACTCACCTGCCTCACCGGTGGGTGTGCATACTGCCACCTCTGTGCCACCCACCGGAATTCACAACAGTTTGTCTCAAACAACAGGGTGTGCAGGAGTCTCACCTGCCTCACTGGTGGGTG
>CAJQZJ010004953.1:4040681-4064429 GCA_907164525.1 Lophiomys imhausi | reverse complement strand
CACACACACACACACACACACACACACACACACACACACACACACACTGACCAAAGGAGAAGGGAGGAGGAGGAAGATGTGGTGTGAGGCTTCAGCTTTAGAACTTTAGACAGAAAGGATGGAGGGAAGAACCCGAGCTGGTGCCGAGGCTCACAACAGCAATCCCAGGGGGTGGGGGGCTGAGGCAGGAGGACTGCAAGTTCGAGCCAGCCTGGGTTGCATAGTGAGCTCTCAGCTGACCTAGGCTCCAGAATGAGACACAGTCTCAAAAACAAACCAAACCAAACAAAATACAAGCCTTTATGTTTCACAGATGACAAGCTGAAATGAGTCTCTTATTTGCATTTTAACAGGATGACTAAACAATTCCTTCAAAAGCTCTGCAAGCAACACAAGCTGTATGTCACCCCTGCCCTGAACGACACGCTATATTTACACTTTAAAGGTGAGTCCCAGGTGAGTCTGTAACCCATGTCTGGAGGACAAGGAAGAACACAGACTGCAGAGGTCATCTTTGTGCTCAGATGTTACTCGAGTGGAACTCGGTCTTGATGGAGTTCATAAAGGGGCTGTGTGAGTCAGAGGAGCTATCCTTGGTTCTTCGGTTGCTTGATTTTTTTTTCTTGCAATATAGGTGATGGAACCCAGAACTTCATACATGCTGGGCAAGCACACTGCCACTGAGGTCCAACCCTAGTTAGTCCTCCTCTCCCTTTCCATTTTGAAACAAGGCTCACCAAATTGCCCAGGCTGGCCTTGAACTCACTTTGTAGCCCAGAGGGATCTTCAACTTTCCATTCTTCTGCTTCACTCAACCACATAGCAGGATTATAGGCCTGCGGCACCAGCCACATAACTAATTAATTTAATATCAGTGTCTCTCAATCCCCTCTACCCTGACACACGCACACATACACAATCTATAGAGGTAGGATCTTGTTATATAGGCCATGCTAGCCTTGAACTTGTGGTCTTCCTGCTCTGCTGAGTCCTGGTAGCTCAGGCTCTAGTCAACACAGCTGGCTCAGGACCAGGCATTCTTTAGAACAGTAGGGGCCGTTGTGAACTTGGGCTTGGGTCAGATGTACTATGAAGGATAGAAGATTAGGGTAGAAGACAAGGACAGAGAGTCTGTAGTCCTCTCTGAATGCAATAGAACTGAGAATGGCATCCTGGGGACTTGGGATTGGTGTCCAGCCCACATCTGCATCTGAGCTTAGGTTCATGGCTAGGACCATTCTGACCAGTGATGACCAGAATCCCCAGCTCTCAGTTGGAGCCCAGAGTGAAGTGGCTGACCTGCTTGTCTCTCATCTGTTTGTGTATTTATTCAGGAAATCTCTCCTGAGAATATTCCGTGCATGGGATTTTCTCAGTGCTGGGGATCCAGAGGTGGATGTGGCAAGGATGCTTTAGGGGTCCTGTAAGGTGGGGCAGGCATGAGTGGGCAGCTATGGGGAGGAGGAAGGCACAGGAAGGCACACCAGGCAGGCCTTAGGGTTTGGAAAGACTCCCGGCCTTTCCTCACTTCTGCCCCTCTGAAATTCTCCACCTGACATCAGAGCATAGCAGTGATTAGAATAACAGGTCCAAGGGTCAGAGACTAAGGGGGAGAGAGGAAAAGGAGCCAATATGTCAGGCTAAGTGAATTTAGAGAGAGAAGGGAGCCAGGAGAGAGGTGCCTACCTTAGTTATATGTCACTAGGTAATAAATCACCCTGAAACTTAGCAACTTCACATATGTCATCTCACACATGTTCTGAAGATCATCGGTGATCTGTGTGTGCTTAGCTGGGTACTTCTGGCTTAGGGAGGTATGGTGGAACTGCCAAGTGCCCTTAATTACCTTAACACTGGGCTGGGGCTGGAGAATGGCTGTGGGCCACAGTCTCAGTTCCCCACCATCTAAGCCTCTCATTGGCTGCTGGCTCTACATAAAGCAAGCTGCCAAGAGAAAGAACAAGATGGAAATAGGCATCCCAGTTCCAGAAGTGACACATGCCATGCTTCTGCCTTACATGTCATCCCGGGGGCATTTTCTTCTCCTCTATCAACACAAGGGCCTGTGATAAGCTGGGGGAGGGGTGTCAGGTCAGAATGGAAAAATGGATCAGAGGCCTTTGAGAGGTCAAGGAGGGAAACATACCAACAATGGGACTTAGTAATAAAGATATCAGGAGGGAAACATACCAACAATGGGACTTAGTAATAAAGATATCACCAGGGTCCCAGCTTCTGGTTATAATGATGGGAACAAAAGAGAGACAGTTGCTGAAGGAACAGAGGGAGCAAAGGGACTTCTCCTAATGAGGGGGGAGGCATGGGACTAGAGCTAAGAGGGTGGACCAGAGAGAGAGAGAGGCCCATGTCAAGAGTGTTGGAAACAGACACATACAGGCACAAAGACTAGCTCAGCAACGAGGGCTTCGGTGTGGCTCAGTTGGTACAGGACTCACCCACCAGGTGTAAGGCTTTGGGTTCAATCTCCCATTCTAGAAGTCAAAAAACTGGAGGTGGCTTTGCAAAAGAGTTCTAGGCCAGCCTGGTCTACATAGTAAGTTCCAGAATAGCCAGGACCACATAGAGCAGTGGTTTTCAACCTGGAGGTTGAAACCCCTTTGGGGGTGGTCAAGTGACCCTTTCGCAGGGGCCACCTAAGACCATTGGAAAACACAGGTATTTACATTACATTTCATAACAGTAGCAAAATTACAGTCATGAAGTAGCAACAAAAATAATTTTATGGTTGAGGGGTCACCACAATATGAGGAACTGTGTTAAAGGGTCACAGCACTAGGATGCTTGAGAACTGCTGACATAGAGAGATCTAGTCTCAAAAAACTAAAAAAAAAAAATATTTTTTTGAAAGAAAGAAAAAGAGGAGATGTGAGTGACATAATCTCTCAAATCCAAGATCAAGGTGCCAGCAGAATGAGTGTCACTGGGGGCTGCTTCCAAGTTCACAGATGGAGACTTCTGTCTGTGACCTCAGTCTGTAGCCCAAAGTGGACCCTCCTGCCATAGCCTCCAGGAAGCTGCGATCACTGTCCGGTGCCACTATGCCAGGCAATCTCTCTCTTAAAAAGGCACTAATCCCATCATGTGACCCCCCACCCTCAGAAAATCCTCACACCACCAAAGGCTCCTTCTCTTAACACCCTGGAGGTAATGGCCTTCAACATCAGAATTTGCAGAGACCCAAACACGTGGTCTCTGCCAACAGACCAAACCAACAGTGTCCAGGCTCCTCCCCTCTGAAAACACAGGAGCCTCAGTACCCGCTCCCCACCAGGCTTTGACCGCATTGAGAACCTGGAGGAGTACACAGGCTTACGCTGCCTCTGGCTGGAGTGCAATGGCATCCAGAAGATCGAGAACCTGCAGGCCCAGAGCGAGCTGCGCTGCCTCTTCCTGCAAGTGAACCTGCTGCACAAGATCGAGAACCTGGAGCCGCTCCAGAAGCTGGACGCCCTCAACCTGAGCAATAACTACATCAAGACCATCGAGAACCTTGGTAAGCCTGTAGCCCTGCTCCGGGCCACACCCCAGCTAAGACTCTAGAGTGTGGGCCGGGAGCACATGCTGCTGTCCCTCACCTGTGCCACCTCCCCTCCAGCCTGCCTCCCTGCCCTGAACACACTGCAAATGGCCCACAACCGCCTGGAGACCATAGCAGATATTGAGCACCTCAGGGAGTGTCAGCAACTCTGTGTCCTCGACCTCTCCCACAACATGCTGAGTGACCCGGAGATCCTGTGCGTGCTTGAGAGCATGCCCTGTCTGGTAAGTGCAGCATGTCGCAGACAGTGTGCTTCAGGATGTGCTTCAGAAACATCACCCTCCCTCCTTCCCATCCCTCCTTTTTTGTAGTTATACGACTTTTCATGGGGAGACTTGGACAAGTATCCAGATGTCCCTAGTGGGGCCCTGTAAAGAGAGGAGGAAACAGATTCCACCTAACTCTTAGTAAACCTATGAGTTTACTGCGGTTACTTACAGGGACATGGGTGACTCAAAGTCTGCATCACTGGGAGGCTGGCTCAGCATGGTGACCCTCCTGAGAGTTGCTTCCCTGGAGTTCCCTGGGCCACTTGCAGGCAGCTCTCAGCTGTGGCTGAGTACCTCCCACATAACCTCAGCAGACAGCCAAGACCTTGTGCAGTTTAAGTCTCAGCTATCTGAGACTTGGGAGTTTTAGTTTTCTTTACTTCCTGTGCCTTGTGTGTTTCCTTATTTCTTTTAAGCCCCCCTCTGTGAGAGGGGACGTTTCAAGCTGAAAGAAATAGCTTCAGAGTAGTGGTTTTAGCTGAATTTCTCAAGTGGCAGATATTACCTGGGGCTATTTCCCTCTTTAAAACATTACAGTGGCTATAAGTAATATAGTTCCTATGAGCCATTCTACTAAATCCCCATTTGTGTGTGTGTATTAAATGAATATGAATATATGTTAAACACACATGCATATATTCTGTCAGTCCTGTTTTTTTAGAGACCCTGACTTAGCTGTTCTGTTCCCCTTATTGGTCTCAGAAATGTTCTATCCAGAGCTGATCCAGGCATTTGTCAGGATTACTGCTCAATCAATCCCTTTTGATCTAGGCATCCCTTCTCCACTGTTTACCTCTTGTGTTCATTTGATAAGGAAACTGTCCAGGGTGGCACATCCTGGACCTGGCCTTGGAGATCTTTGCATATCTGGCCATAGGAGAGGGCCACTGGCATTGCTGGGTCACCTTTCCTTACTATACTCTGACCTCCAGGGCATCTGGCTCCAGTGGGAAAGGCTTCTGGTGGCCCGTACATCCTTTTCTAGTCTGTGCCTCTTGTTTGTTTGTTTTGAGACACTGTCTCATGCAGCTAAACCTGGCCTCTATTTATTTTTTATTTTATGTGCATTGACATTTTGGCTGCGTGTGTATCTGTGTGAAGGCATCAGAACTCCTACAGACATAAAGACAGTGGTGAGCTGCCATGTGGGTGCTGGCAGTTCTACCTGGGTCCTCTGGAAGAGCAGCCAGTGCTCTTAACTGCCTGAGCCATCTCTCCAGCCCCAGCCATTTGATTTTCCTTTTGTTGGTTCTTTTGAGACAGGGTTTCTCCATGTTTCCCTGGCTGTCCTGGACTCACTTTGTAGACCAGTCTGGCCTCGAAGTCACAAAGATCCACCTGCCTCTGTCTCCAGGGTGCTGGGATTACAGGCGTGCGCCACCATGCTCAGCACCATTTAATTCTTATCTGTTGCCCCTGTAAATATTTTCTTGAAATGGGTCCCAGGTAGGAAAAACCAGAAACAATTAGACCAAAGTGTGTTTCAGAAAGAGATGTGAGAAATGAAGCTAAGAGAACCACCGGGCTTGGCAAGGACCTTGGGGAATTCTGTCCAGCCTGGCTCTGCAAGAACGTTGGTGCTGAGCAGTTTGTGTAGCTGCAGTGTCACAGCAGAGGGGACCGTCCCATTGTCCAGTCATTGCAGCAGGACATAGTACTGTACTTTGTTTTGCTCAAAAATGAATTGTGTTAAGTTATTCTGAGGGGATGCAATGTGATGATGCTACCATCTTGTGTGTATCATTATTGCAGTGTGTGTGTGTGTGTGTGTAGTGTTTGTGTGTCTAGTGTTCATGTGTGTGTAAGCAAAGATATGTTGGGCAGGGAATGAAACATGGGTCATAGGACAACTTTCAGGAGTTTGTTCTCCTGCCATGTCAGTTCTGGGGACTGAACTCTGGTCACCAGGCCTGCCAGCAAGCCCCTTTACCCACTCAGCCCTTTCCAGGGCCCTGACTGTCCAGCTTTGATAATCAGCTTGGGCCTGCATATTGCTTTGCAGCGTGTGCTGAACCTGATGGGAAACCCAGTGACCAAACATATCCCTAACTACCGCAGGACAGTCACTGTTCGTCTGAAGCACTTGACTTATCTGGACGACAGGCCGGTTTTCCCCAAGGACAGGTACGAAAGGAGGCTTTTGGGTCATGTGCATTTGAATGCTTGCTAGTCAAGCACAGTTGTTAAACTTTCAAGTTTTCTGATTTTTAAGCATCTTCACAAATCAGTAAATACTCTCTGGACCCCATTAATGGCACCATCACTGCCCACCACAGGAACAGTGGCACTTGTCCACAGAATCTTTACCCTTTTATAATTTGTGTGTGTGTGTGTGTGTGTGTGTGTACCATGGCACACCTGCTTGCACAGGAGGTCAGCTTGCACAGTGTTGGTCTTGGGGACTGAACACTGAACTTAGGTTATCAGGCTCAGCAGCAAACACCTTTCCCTGTTGAGCCATCTCACTGGCTCTTGTCTTAGTTTTTTAAAATCTTGTGGCTAGTGCATCCATGAGCATTCATGTGTACACGCCTGTGTAGGCATAGGTTTGATCCCCTTAGGTAGATATATAGGAGTAGAATTGATGGGCTAGGGGACAACTTCGTGCGGGGCCTTTGAGGAGCCACCAAATGGCCTTCCAAAGCGGCCTCACCATCTTCCTTTCTTCCCAGTATTGGAAGAGGATCTGAGTTCTCTGCATCCTTGCCAAAATCTATCATTTTCACTCCTGCTGTGGGATGTAGAGTGGGGGCTTGTCAGGCTTGTGATCAGCACCCCTGGTGGCTCATGTAAGATGGTTTTTCCTTATGCACTGGCCATTGTCACCTGTTCTTTGGAAAACTTTGGCTCTGTGTCTCTGCTCACTTAAAACAATAGTGTACCTTTCTAAAGGAGCAGTTTTGACTGAAGGAAAAGGTAAGCAGAAGTACAGAGTTCTCATCCCCCCCCCACCCCAGTTTCTCAGTATGAGCATCTTGCATTCTTTGGGAAACTTGTTACAATTGATAAGCCAGCACTAGGGAGGCAGAGACAGGTGGATCTCTTTGAGTTCAAGGCCAGCTTGGTCTACAAAGTGAGTCCAGGACAGTCAAGGATACAGAGAGAAAACCCTGTCTCGAAAAACCTAAAAAAAAAAAAAATTGATGAGCCAAAGTTGATGTAAGATTAGTAAGTGAATGCCAACATTGTTTTTCAGATTTGGTCTTTTATTTGTGTGTGCATGTGCGTGCATGCATGTGCATGCACTATGTATGTATAGCTGCCTGGTGAGGCCAATAGAGGGCATGAGATCCCCCGCAGCTGGAGTTCCAGGCAATGGGAGCCACCCAATGTGGGTGCTGGGAACTGAATTCAGGTCCTGTGCAAGAGCAGCAAGCACTCTCAAACAATGAATCATCTCTCCAGCTTCTTAATTTTGAAGAAACTAGTGAGTTCGATGGCCAAGGGAATGGCTCAATCAGTAATGTATTTCCCTCACAGGCACAAGAACTGAACTTTGGCCCCAGAACCCACATAAAACCCTGCACATGAGCTGGAGAGATGGCTCAGAGGTTAAGAGCACTGGCTGTTCTTCCAAAGGTCCTGAGTTCAATTCCCAGCAACCATATGGTGGCTCACAACCATCTACATTGAGATCTGGTGCCCAGGCATATATGTAGACCAAATACTATATACATAATAAATAAATGTTTAAAACAACAACAACAACAAACCCTGCACACTGTGGCAATGCACCTGCCATCCCAGCTCCGGAGAAGTGGAGACAGGGCTCCTGGAATGCACTGGCCAGCCAGCCTAGCCTACTCAGGGGGCTTCAGGTCCCATGAGGAGACCTTGCTTCAAAAACAAGGTTAATGGTGCCTGGAAAGGAAAGACATACAAGGTCATACCCTGGCCTCCACAGGCATGTTCACATACGTTCACCGGCACATACATGTACACACATATACAAGACCAAGGAACAAATAAGGTTAGCCAGACAGCATATGTTCCTAATTTTCTTTAACCTTTACAAGTTGTAGGAGCCTGATAGAGCGATGGCTCAGAGGTTGAGAACGTTCGCAATGGACTCTAGTTGAGTTCCCAAACACAGCTTATAATAACTACCTGAAACTCCAGCTCTGGTCCAATGTCCCTTTCTGTATCCTGATGTCACCCACATGGTTACGTATGCATATATACACATAAAATGAAATGTAAATAAATCTTTAAGTGAAAGAGTTTTAATTCAGCCCTACATCTTCCTTCCACATCCCTTCACCCAGCTCCTCACCTGCCTCCGAGGGTCTCATACTTCGTGGAACTCATTACTTCGCCTAGGCTGGCCTCATTCTTATGGCAATCCTCCTCTTCAGGTTCAGACAGCTTGTGCCTATGCCCAGCTCCCAGTCCTGTCCTCCTACTTCTTACCTAGGGCGTGTGCAGAGGCATGGGCTCGAGGGGGATATGCAGCCGAGAAGGAAGAACGGTGCCAGTGGGAGAGCAGGGAACACAAGAAGATAACAGACAGCCTAGAGGCCTTGGCCATGATCAAGCGGCGGGCTGAGGAACGGAAGAAGGCAAGAGACAGAGGTAGGCCTCAGACCACAGCTGCACAAGCTGCAGAGTGTGGCCCTTTTCAGAGTGTGGTGTATAGGTCTAGGAAACAGATAGAAAGGTCAGACACTTACTGCAGATAGATCACAGAGAAGCTAACGTCAGAACGATTCTCTGGTGGACATAGTTTTCCCATTTAATGAGGAAATCTGATTTGCATGCTAATGGACTAGATCTGTTTCATTATTTTTACATAAAGAATTTAACCTTGGGGGCTGTAGAGGTGGCTCTGCAGAGGTGGCCTCTTCCAGAGGACCCAGGTTTGATTCCCAGCACCCACATGGTGGCTCACAGGCATCTGTAACTCCAGTCCCAGGGGATCTGACACCCTTCTTCTGGCTCCCATGAGCTCTAGACACCCATGTGGTGCACAGACATACGTGCCGGTAAAACACACATACCTATTAAAACAAAAAAGAATGAACCTTGTGGTAGGAGTTTATTAAAACCAAGTGTGAGAATGTTTTTGTTTAATCCCAGGTGGGCTGCTTAAGACACAGGTATAAAGTATTAATGGTCTCCTGAGCTAGCAGGGGCGTGGCTTAGCCAGCTGAGCAAGTTTAACTCTGAGGACTTGGGAGAGAGGAATAAAAAGCCAGAGTCTCAAGGAGAGAGGGAGCTCTATAAAGTAAGAGAAAGCTCTACAAAGGAGAAGGAGCTTTACAAAGAAGTAAAAGAAAGCTCTATAGAGAAGAGAAAGGGCTACAAGGTAGAAAGTGGTTGCTGCTCTCCCAGTTGCTGGTGCTCCCCCAAACTGGCGCTTGTTCTTCCTGCTACGAACTCCTGGTTTGCTGGACTTTTAATGAGACTGGTATTACCCCCAAAGAATCCCAATAACCCTAATAGCAGGAAATAGCCCAAAGAGACCTACATCCCTTCTCCTTCTAACCTTCTTTCTTTCCCACCTAGGATTGGGGCTTGAAGGGAACAAGGGGTGGAAGGGAGGTAGAGGTATTTAAGCACAATAAATTCAGTAAAATAAAGAAGAATGCAAAAAATAATAAAAGCCACCTTGCTACAGAACCTTGGGTGACTGTCGTATACATAGGTGTGTAGAGCATCTTCAGGGATTTACTAATTGTACTATTGTCTCATGTGGAGGGCTCTGTGTGTGTGTGTGTGTGTGTGTGTGTAGTGTAGCGCAGCATAGCATGCAGTGTAGTGTGTGGAGGCACAGGTATGTTGAGCAGGGCAGTCTTTCACAAACTGCTGGGTCCTTCCTGAGGCAAGGGCTTGTCAGCAGTTGTCAGCCTGTGTGACCTTGGGGGTACTCAAAATGACCTTCATCTGCAAGACTACCTTCTAGTCTACCTAACAGCCCGTCCCTGTAGCCCCAGCCCAGGCAGAGCTCCAAGTTCAACTCTGTACTTTACTTCTCTAGGGGAGACACCCCTGCCAGACAGTGAGGAGAGTACCCCCACCAGCCCGAAGGATCAGGGAGAGCCACCCCTGGGGGAAACGCAGCAGAAGATGGAGGTGTTTGTGAAGGAGAGCTTCAAAGCCAAAGATGAACTGTTCCCTGAGAAGCCAGGCAGAGAGGAAGTGCTGCCTGTGGTGGTGATGAATGGGACAGTGGAAGGTCCAGAGCTGTCTGGGGGCCTGGCTCACACTCAGACACCTGTGGTGGTCACGGCTGAAGGTAAGGTAGCTGAGACCAGAGAGGGCAGCTCCTGATCCTGCACAGCTATGGCCCAGACTGAATCCACTGCCTTGCTTCTCTTTCTTGAAGATGCAGTTCATGGGAAATCTCATTTCCTAGAAGAGTACACCCTTGAAAACACATTCACATCACATTAAAACCAGATAAAATTCTATAAGCAACAGGGAACCCTGTTAGGAGAATATTTTTTTACTTGAGCCAGTGGGTCATCTGGAACCAACAGGAGAAAGAGTGGTGGTAATATTTTACACTGGGGTCTGGATGAAGCTGTCCCCAGCCAAGTGTGTGTGTGAGACACTCGCTGTACAAAGAGAATAGTGCTACCAAGCAAGCACAAAGGACCGGCTCACACCCCAGGGAGGCTTCTCTCCTTATGTTAGACTTGTTGAAAATGTAGAGCTGGAGAGACAGAGAATGTTTTCTGGGGAGACACAGACAGGTACGTCTCTAGAACTCACTTGCCAGCCAACCTGGCTTTATCCAGGAGCCCCAAGTCCTAGGGAGAGTGTGTCCTGTTACAGCTTGCTTTCTGTTGCTGGGATAAAAACATTTTACCAAAAACAAATCGAGAGGAAAGGTTTACTTGGCTCATAGCCTATCACTGCAGATGTGGAGAGGCAGGGCACAGAGGAGCCCTGCTTACTGGCTGTCTCTGGCCCAGGCTCACCTAGCTTTCTTATAGGCGCAGAACCACCTGCCTAGGGAATGGTGCTTTGCACAGTTGACTAGATCCTCCTATATCCCAATTAGAAATCAAGACAGCCCCTCATAGACATGCCCACCGGCCAGTCTGATGTAGGTAGTCCTTTACTGGAGGCTTTCTTCTCAGATGACTCTAGCCTCTGTCCACTGATAAGCAACCCCAGATTTCCTCAGGATGCCACAGGGCCCAGCTTGGAACATTTTTGTCCACTGGGTCATGGACATAACACTCAGAGCCCCAACCTGAGACAGGGTGTGAGGTCTGGCCCAGAAAGCAGGCCTGGCTGCACAGAGAATCCTGTTGAGTGCTATGTTCTCACTAGGAGGATCTGTAAAGGATTAGGTAGCAGGGCTGCACGAGTTAGTGTGTAAGCAAAGGGGACTGGGCAGGGCAGGGCAGGGCAGGGCCTCAGCAGTGCAGCCAGCTAGCCCTTATTCCAGTGTCTTTTGAGTTCATGCTGCCCATCACTAAAGGTCTGAACTAAGAAAAACCACCTGTGTTTGTTCTGCAACATCTTTAAAAAGCCCCTCATATCCAAATCCTTTTCAGGATGTGGGCTTGGTGGGAGTGGGGGTAGGAGTGCCCCTGGCCTGCCCCCAAGACCAGGGGTCAGTGTGGGGGCTCAGGTATCCCAGGCTCAAGAGAGGCAGGAAATACAGGACAGAGGGCAGACACTGGAGAGCCACGGCCACCAAGAGAAACTCGCTTTTGGTGCCCTGCTATGCTCATCAGGTGTGCTATGGCTCTTCCGGATTTGATGGGTTCTATGCCAGAATATCTGTCTGGAGACTAGGGACATACCTTGCTTTGGTTATTGCTTATGCAAGAAGGGAAGGCTGCTGTCTCTAGCTCAGGGTAGATGGAAGGGAAATTGTCAGATCCTTGGCCTGCCTGTTCTGAGCTTCTGGGGAAATGTTTCTGTTTAGCAAGGGTCTTGCTTGTCCCGTAGCTCTCTGCACATGGATGTGCTGTGGCAGGTATTTGAAGGTACAGACTCCTGGGCTCAGCAATGTGGGGCTATGTCACTACCTCCACTACAAATGTCACAAGTGGATCTGTGGGCCAGGTTAGACTTCTTGGCTCGGCCACTCCTCTCCTGTGCCCAGCTGACGGTGACAGTGTGAGTGAACAGATCACACAGGGACAAGCCTTAAGAACTTGGCAGAAGGGCCTGGCAGAGGACCCACAGTGCTTCTGCCCATCCAGGCTGCCTTGCTGTGTTAAGTGGCACAGGCCCCAACCCTGGACAGCAGGCAGCCCTGTACTTGATGGGCAGGCAGTGCAGGGTGGCCGAGGCCTCCACCAGGGCTGACCTCTCTGGGCTTTGGGACTAGCACTTGTCTGGATCACATCCCTTTCTTGCTGAGCAGTCAAGCTGTCTACTCTGGGCTCATCTGTTTCTGCAGTCTCACCTGCTTGTCCCAGAAGGCCAGCTTCTTCCCGTCATTCCTCAGCTGGGGGTAGGGGTGCAGTCCTGCCCTGAGTAGAGACTCCTGAAGTTTCCATCTTGGTGGCTACCTAGCCATGTCCAGGAAGGTCTGTGCTTTCACCTTAACCACGTTTGTCACCCCAGCCTTTGCATCTGAAACCAGTGCCAGGTCAGTAACTTCTCACTACTGTTCCTCAGGGTCCATGTCCCCGGTGGCAGCTACTGATGGGGCCAGAACTGAAGACACAGAGGCCATTGCCCTGGAGACCAAGGAGAAGCTTTTCATCGATGTGAGCAGGGGGCTTCAGTCTGAGGGTGGGGTGACCTTTGTGGTCTTCATTGTAGCAGGAGTTCCCCAGGGAGCAGGTATAGCACAGCTAGCAAGTCATACTCCCAGCCACCCTGCTCATACTCAGGTAAATAAATGGAGCTGGTCCATTTACCTCACCTGGACTGTGAAAGCCACACTAGTTTCCAGGGATGTTACAGTGCAAAGCAGTTCTGTGGTCATCCCTAGAGTCGCGTTGCATCACTGGAGTCTTCTGGGCCTTGCACCTATAGTCTGGAAGGTGGCTCATTGACTGGTTCCCACTCTGGCTTCCCCAGTGATTCACCATGGTGTGAATGTTCAGGGTTTCTCCCAGCAAATGTTGGGTTACAGCTGTGTTACCACTCCCCAAAGCTCCTCCCATTTAGATGACAGTAAAATGTAATTCCTGCATGCAAGGCACGAGAAGTCAAACATTGTCACATTGTCCCAAGAACTGCAATTCGGTGGAGCAATAGTTCAGGAGACATACAAACTCATGTAGCTAGGGCTCACTCTGTCTGCCCAAGGCCTAAGCTTTGCATTCAAGAACTGATCATATAGGACACAGTGAAGTCTGAGGCTGCCTCACTTGAGGCATTGCATGTACTGAGTGTTCTGAGACATGTAGTATTTTTTTTTTAAGATTTATTTATTATGTATACAGTGTTCTGTCTGCAGGTATATCTGCAGGCCAGAAGAGGGCACCAGATTTCTTATGGATGGTTGTGAGCCACCATGTGGTTGCTGGGAATTGAACTCATGTCCTCTGGAAGAGCAGCCAGTGCTCTTAACCGCTGAGCCATCTCTCCAGCCCGAGACATGTAGTATTATATTACCATCCCAATATTAAGGAGTAGGAACTGGAGAAAGGTTAAACAACATCTAGGAAATGGTCGTGTAGCTTTCTGGTTTTCAGGGGTACATGAAGCCCAGACTAATGTGTAAGAGGCACTTCTGAGTCTGGGGTCACCGTGACAGAACAAAGTGAAGCTGTAACAATCTTCCTGTGCCCAGCCTGCAAACTCTCTTCCCTTGGTCAGACGGCTGAACTTGAAGTGGCAGCATAGCTTTGAGCATGCTGAGGTCGGGTGGGCATGTGGGAGCTGCTGAGGGCCTTAGGACATCTTGTCTCCTGTTGATACTTTCTCCACTGTGTCTCTGGGTGATATGCAGTCTCTGGCTCTTTCAGGACCTGCCTGACTTGGAAGATGTTGATGGTGTGGACGTGTCTATGGAAGAGCAGACAAAGGTCAGTACCCTCTTCCCTTAGCCCAGAATGGCCTCAGACTTGTGGCAGCCTTCCCCTGTCTCAGCCTCTTGAGTACTGGGATAACAGACACGTGCCATGCCTGGTTCTGTTATTTTTGAGACAGGGTCTCACTGTGTTAACCCGGGGCTAGCTTGGAACTCAACTTACTATGTAGACCAGGCAAGCCTTGAACTCAGAGATCCACTGCCTGCCTCCTGAGTGTTGGGCTTCCAGAAGTAAAGCCACCATGCATGTCCCTTAGAGGCCATTTCCCTCTCATGAAAGTGAGCTGCCCTTCTGACCAGAGCAGCCCCATTTCCACCTCACTGAGGAAACAGCTGCTCCCTGGCCCCACTGGGGCTTTCTGCTGCAAGTCCTAGTGGTGGCTGCACGAGATGAAACGTGAGGGTTCTGCCTGGTGCTGTGTTCCTATCTGCATCTCCCAAACTCACCTGCTAAAGCTATGTGAGGGTTCTGCCTGGTGCTGTGTTCCTATCTGCACCTCCCAAACTCACCTACTAAAGCTATGCTTTAGGAAAGGAGCATGGGGGGGGGGTGGTGAGGCACCTGACTCTCCTCCCTGGGCATAACCAGGAGCCAGCAAGCAACTGTCAGACCTCATCCCCAGAGGGAGCTTTGGAGGGAACCTCTGCATAAGGTCGCACATCCCAATAAGCAAACAGGCCAATGCCCTGTGGAGACCGAGGTCCAGGAATAAAATCCTAAAGAGTTGCTGGGCTATGGGGTGTGGCATGAAGGCTAGAATCCAGGCATTGGTAGGGTGTGGCATAGGGCAGCTGTGTGGGTGGGGAAAGCACTGAGAAACTACTGCTGCTTTAAGGGTCCATCTGAGGCCCTGTACCCCCTTACCATGTGCTTTCCTGTGTAACTACTGAGAAAGCAAACACAGTTTACTCTCTCACCAGGAAACGGGCATCCCGAAAATCCAGGCTATTTCCAGTTTGAGTGATGACAGTGACCTCGAACTGGATGCTCTCTCCATGCTTGAGGGCACTCCCATAGGCACCACTGGCACCCTCTCACAAATATTTGCGGTCTCCAAGGGCCCCCAAAAGGCAGCCAGGCTGCCTTTCGCAGACATATGTAAGTCAACAGCAACAACGGAACTGAAAACCCAAAGTCAAGACTCCAGCACCACCTCTGCACGACCCCTCATCCAAGAGCTGGAAGAGGAGGAGCTAACCCAGTCACTGCTGCCCCAAACTTGTGCAAATGACCCTGTACTTGCCTGGTCTGGTGAAGGTGGAGACAGTCAGCTGCCAGCAGCCACTCCACCAGGTAACACTCAAGAGACTACATAGGGAAGCAAGCTGCAAACCCTCCAGCTGGCTGAACCTCAGGGGTGGGTAGCAGATGGGGGTCACTGCCTCATCCATAGGTGCCCGTCTGGCTGTGGTGTCACCTGGCCCTATGGTTCCAGCGCAGAGGCTCTGGAGGAGGGGACCATAGGCACTAGGGCTGAGTGACAAAAGACTTAGTGCTAATGAAGGCATGGCAGCTTAAATCATTCAGCTGGTGCTGTGCACACACACAGGGCAGCTCGGGCAGCTAGTCAGCACAAACAGAAGAGCAGCTCAGGGTTGGATGTGCATTTTAGGTGAGTACTGGCCTTTGGGGTGGCTTATGGTCCCCGTGTTCCTCTGGCCCAACCGTAAGGGGCGTTTCTGAGGGAGTGTGTAACTGGCCTGGACCAGTGTTCGGCAAGAAGGGCAGTTTTTACACAAGCACTGATTTGTTCTCTCCCAACTCTTAAGGAGACGGAGCTGAGAGCGAAGCACAGTCTTTGTTGGACCTGGAGAAGCCCAGCACCAGGGCAGGCCTGGAAGATATTGAATTTGGCTTGGACTGAACCCCAAAACAGTCTACACTGTTAGGGTAGCAGTGGCGGAGTGGATGCAGGGCACTCTTTCCTGTGTATCATCACTGCTGATGTACTTCAGGACCCTGCACAGCTGTGTGTGTGCGCCTTGTACCCAAGGCATCCATTTGCCCTGGTTCAGATCCCACAAGTATATAAACACTTTAAGACTCACACAAGTCAGCTTGTTACTGGGCTGCCAGTCAGGCTCTCTTCTGATGAGGTCAGAAACCCCATTCCTCTGTGTTGTCAAGTGTGTGTCCCCAAGGTAGAGGGCAACCCACAACAGTATCTGCTGACCCACATTGTGCCACCTTAGGAGGCACACAGGGGCTTTAGCCCCCAACACCATTTCCTTAGAGGACAGGGGCTGTCACTGACACAGTGGCCCTACTTTTTAGCAACCCCACTGTACTGAGGTGCAGGAGGTGGCTCTGCCCTGGGGAGTGTACCCAGATCTCCAGGCCACAGGAGCTGCCCCTTGGCTATGGCTGCTGGGAGCTTCTGTGGCATGCTCTTCTGCAACTCCATGTGGCCCAGAAAATGGCAGTGGGAGAAGGTACAGACGGCCCACACTACACGAGTGGGGAACTCAGGACCCACAGGGCCCCAGCAGGGTCCTCAGTGACCCTGAGGCAGTTCCAGCAGCCAGCTATCTGGAATAACCTGCCATCAAATACATGAAACAGACTTGTTCGCCATTGCTTCAGCTGGGCTCTAAACGGCTCAAGTTTCCATGGGCACACTGCCCTATGTGAGGTAGAGGCTCTGCCCTGGAGTGCTTAAGCGCCATGATGAAGGCTGGGTTCTCAGGCCTGACTTTCTACACTCAGAAGCCCATTCGTGGCTTCTTCCGGGGAGGATGGGAGCCAGAAGAGACAGGTGTTTGCTGCCTGAAGGTCATGGCCCGGAGGCTGGAGGCCTGAGAGGGTGGTGTAGCCACAGGTCCTGGAGTATCCCTCTGAAGCGGCAGCTTGGCCATGTAGTCCCTGAGGGTCTGTCGCCGCTCCCGCTGTACACCTGGGGCCCATAGCTCCTGTGTCAACTCCTGGGAGGGTAGGGTCCCTGGTGGCTGAGGCCAGGCTTCTGAGGTAGACAGGTCTTGGCTATGAGGGGCAGTGCTGGTATCTGGGAAGTCCAAGTAGCTCGTGAATGAGGAGAAGGTGCTAGACAGCTGAGTCCGGCGTTTGGGCCGCTTGCTCTGTGTCCGGGGCCTTGAGGGCTGACCTTGTTTTCTCCACCAGGCAGCTGCCTGGCCTTCCCAGGCTTCTGCCAAGCGCTCAGTGAGCTCATCCTGCTGGCTGCACTGAGGTGCAGGGGGTGGCTCTGCCCTGGGGAGTGTACCCAGATCCCCAGGCCTCAGGAGCTGCCCCTTGGCTATGGCTGCTCGGAGCTTCTGTGACATGGTCTCCTGGCTCTTCTGCAGCTCCATGTGGCCCAGAAAACGGCGGTGGGAGAAAGTGGGTGGGGCCCACACTGGACGAGTTGGGGACAGCTCCATCAAGGCCTCCAGCCAGCGGCTGCAACGGGCACTGGCCTGAGGGGTCCAAGAGGGTGTAGACCCCTGATCCACAGGAGGTGTTGCTGTCCTGGATACAGAGCACTCTGGTGCTGGGTGGTCAGGTGGCTCTCCTCCAAGACCAGAGGCTGCCTGGAGGTGCAGGTGCTGGTAGAAGATGTCCCCAGCTGCTGAGAGCTGGAAGACCAACAGCATTGGGGCAGAGGCACTGGGTGGAGCAGAGGCACTGGGTTGGGCAGAGGCCAGGCCTAGACAGGGAAAGAGAAGAGCTGCAGGGCCTGGCAACACCTCCCCACAGCAGCCCCAAGCCCCTTCTGCCCATCGCACCTATGAGCGGTGCCTCCAGACGTTCCTGCAGCTGTTGCTGCCTCTTGGGATCCAGCAGGGGAAATGCAGAGAGGGAGTCCATGATGGAGGGCAGAGACTGAGGAGGCCCTGCCAGCTGGGGCACAGAGGTCCCACCTCCTGGAGAAAGGACAGGGAGCTAGGGATACCAGCCAGCCCAGTGCTAGCATGTGTCCACGAGCATCACCCCCTCACTCCCACCTGCCTTGCTGACCTGCTATATGCAGCATTTGAAGCTGTCCACCCTGCCCACCGAGTAACAGGGGCCGTGGGCAGCCAGGGCTAGCTGGGGGTAGCAGGCGGGCAAGCAGGGGTGCAGACGGCAGGCCATGGTCCCACTTGAGCATTGGCACCAGGGGGAGGCGCTCATCCATCAGGTAGATCGAGAACTGAGGAGGAAGAGAGGAGAGGTGGGCATGGCTGATGCCTGGCACCAGCCTTCCACTAACTATTCCCAGGCCACACAGCCTTTAGGAGGTGCAAAACACCCAGAGGAGGGCTATCAGCCTTCAAGGTCCTCTCAACTTGGCCTACCAAACCTGAAATGTATATTTCCTGGGCCAGCAGCACCATCCCAGAAGGGTTCTCATTAGAGGCATGAAAAGCCTTGCTTAGAAATCCCTGACGTCCATCCTTACACTCCCAATAGTGGACACTTAAGTCACTTGGGGACCTAAGCCAGAGTCAACCTCTGCCTCCTCCCAGGTCCTGATCTGATTTTGCACATGGCCCCATCTGCTTGCCCTTAGTGAGATCACATGCATGGAGACCCATCCTATGATGGCATCAGGCCTGCTGGCAGAAGTTCTGGTTAGGACTGAAGCAGATCCCGAGGGGGAGGCTGCTGCTCACCTGGGTACAGATGAGATGCAGGGGATAGGAGGGATCTGGCTGCCCAAGATACTGAGAAAGCAGCAACCGCTCTCCTTTCTGGCAGGCAGCCTCTGCTCCAGCACGGAATAGCATCAGGCCGCAGCCTGGGGGGCCCTAAGGAAAGCACAGCACGGTCAGCCTGAGTCTTCGGGCTGGAGATGAGCCTCTCGTACGCAGCCCATCATTTCTGGCTCTGTTGCTTTTCGTCCCCTCGCACCAATACCTGAATGTCAACCATTTTCACACCTGTGCGGTCCCCCACAGTCAACACCCGGGGATGGGCAGTGAAGTCTGCCCAGCGCCAAGGCGACGGATCGCGGAAAGCAAGCGTCTCAGGGTCCTTGTACACTAGCTGCAACCTTGAGGAGGAAGGGAGGCCATGAGTGTGGGCCTGGTGAGGGTTGGGCTGGAATGAAGACTGGGCCACAGAGTGGAAAGCCATGGTTCTGCTTTGGGGTGGAAGGTTTTGGGGAAAAGGGGAATTACCCATCTTGTGGGGTCCACAGACACACAGCTCCAGAACGGCTGCAGATGGCCAGCTCTCCCGACAGGTGAGGGCTACAGGGCATAGGGTGCTGTGTTAAGATCCAGCAACTCAGCCCTTCTCCCAGACCCTTGTCCATGCCGGGAAGCCCACATCCCTCACCTGAGGCTGATACCAGTAGCCCCCCTTCTCTACCCGCAGCACCTGCAGGGCTACAGGTGGCCCCTGTTTATCAATCTTCCACATGGCACAGTGGTAGTCGGAGCGCACAGCCAGAAGCGCTGGAGAGAACAGGGAGGACAGGCTTGCAGTATGTGTAGGGAGGAGGGAGAGGACAAGAAGGGATAGGAAGGAATCTTACTTTCTCCCTGGACAGTGCTGGACACCACCTGGCGTACAGGTCCCCGCAGCTGGACATGCCCAGGGTCCTCAAGGACCCGGGGGTTGCCACTTGAATTCACACTGATCTCCTGAAAATCTGAGGCTCTGGTTAAGGAATGGGGTGGACACTGATCTCCCATCTCACTCTTCCCCTTGACCGCTCTGTGGATGGCCTCAGGATCCCCACCAAATGAGAAAGGATACATAGCTTGTCCAAAGCACCTCCACTAGGGTAGACCAGCTGTCCAGCCCGGGCTGTCCTTCCAGGCAGCCAGGCCAAAGCGCCCCCAGTAAAGGCCTCATCCAGCAGCAACTGCTGCCACCTCTCAGCCAGCTCTTCGTGCAGTAGCCTCCCCAGGAGCAATGACACTGACCTGCTCAGGACAGGACCCCCGAGGATGGAGAAGCGACGTAGCCGGCGGCTGAGGGAAGCCCAAGGACACCTAGGGACAGAGCAGCAGAGGATGGCACTGGAACAGTGAAGGACAAGTAGAGAACTTCTTTCTTAGCTACCTACATCCTACCCCATTCCTGGACCCCAAGCCCTGAATATTTCTGTGCCTCCTAGCAAGTGGCTCACAGATGACTCCAGCCAGGGCAAATGAAGTCTTTTCTAGGACTTGTGGTTCTTTGGACAATGACTTTTTCCTTGGAGTAAGAAGCCATGCTGTTGCTACTTGAATTAAGTCAGACAGGAAAGTGAATAAGAAAACAGAGAGCCCTGTCAATATTCTGAACACGTGGATGTAGCCATGCCTAAGGTCCATCAATGATCAATCCCCTTTTCCCTTAAGCTGCTTGGAGCTGGGGATTTTGTGAGTTCATGGCTCATGACTGTGTGGGGGTAGAGAAGCCACTATGATGAAACCTGCACAGTGTCCCCGCTCCTTCTACATCCCACCACAGGCCTGTCCATGGCTGCTTTCTCACTGGCTACTTGCCCCCAGGGCTGGTGTCCGCTGAGGTCCTGAAGCAGCCTCTTCGCGCTCACTATGGTCATCTTTTTGGAGTAACCCTGCAGGGAAGGTGTTGTCAGGTTTGCACCCTCTGGTCTCACCAGGGAGGTGGCCAACCATTCACCCGACCAGGGGTGGCTGCTTACCCGGCTCCCCTCCAGTCTGAAGTTCTCTAGCATGAGCTTCCCCAGGGGTGCAAAGGCTATGTCCCCATGGTCCCACAGGAAGCAGCTGAGCTGTGGAGATGGCTGTGTCAATCAGCACAATATAGGCTATGAAATGCAATCCCACCCACAAACCACTTACCTGCTCAGTGACATCAAGCACAACCTGAGACCGGAACTGGTTGCAGTGACCTCCCCGGAAAAGGAGGTCCTGAGTGGTCATGCCAGGGTCCCAGGGATCTAAGGGGAGAGACGGGTCAGAGATAGGTCTGAGAAAGTATGGAAACAGGATAGTATCTGAGGTATCCAGGGCCTGGGAGGCCCATGTGTGTGTGACAGCTGAGATCCTTGGAGGGAGCCCAGGACTCTTACCAGGACCAGGAGGCAGCAGGGGGAGGGGTCCTGGTGTCGTTGGTTCCCACAGCAGATTCTTGGCCAAGGACAATGTCCCGTCCTAAGGGAACAGGACAGGAGTATCACGGCAGGTGTGCCCTCCCTGGCTGTAACTCACTCAGTCCTCATAACAACTCTGAAAAGCTGGTCACTTTGATGATACGGAGACTGAAGCATAAAGTTGCTGTCACTTGTCCCAGGTGACAGAGTCAATAAAGAGAAGGCATGGACTTGAATCCAGGCAGCCAACTCTAGAGTTTTTATTCTACACTCCATTTACACCAGCTTTCAAAGAAGGAAGCCCCTACGTCCTGACCATCCCACTCAGAACCCAATGAGCTCTCACTTCCTCAGCCATTTCCTCTGAGTCCTGCATTCAGTGGGCTAGCGACGCTCCCAGAAGGCACCAACAAAGCGCCCTCGTCCCAAGGACTGAGCACCCCTCCGCCAACACCCTCTATTTGACCTACTCTCCTGTATATATTCAGTTCCACAAGGGAGCTGGGCAGCTGAAGATGTCCCTCCCACAATGCCAGCAGAAATCCTGCCCCCTTCTCCTGACATCCCACTGTTCCAGTAGAGCCACGACCCCACAGGGTCTGCCTGCACAATAACTGGCAGTCCCTGAGGTGGGGTTGCCTGACTTCCTCATGCTGGGCGCCTGGGCCTGTAAGGACCCGACACACAGAAACTGGCCAATAAAAATAAACAACTGCTGACGCTGGGGAGAGGGAGGGAGGAAAGAGTAGTCATCCTGTTGAGCAACTCTGGATAGCAGGGTGGCCCATGCATAGTGTGAGTGGCATCTGCCTGGCCCTCTTTCCCTATCCACTGTCCCATTGAGTATGAATGAGAAGGAGGGGACCCCGGAACAGGCCCTATTTCCATCCTTACCTTGCAGTTCTGTGGCTGGGACCCTGGCAGGACCAGGGCATCTCTCCAGCTGCACATGAAGGACAGGTCGGGGCCATCAGTCATGCCAAGAGGACCAGCCATAAACAATGAAGGGCGCAGGGTGCTGGGGAAGTCCATCCCGGAGAGAATGTATCTAATGTCATAAGAGCTTTCATTAGGAGTCTGAAAAGTGCACCAGGGTTCCCAGAGAGCACATAGTGCCCTCAAGGGAGTCCACTACAAGGGAGCAGGTAAAAACCAGGCTATGCAGCCCAAATGCCAGAGAGAAAGAAGGGCCTCTGTATTGTTCACCACCCATCACAGGGGAGGGAGCCGATGGGCAGGTGAGGGCTCCCTGAGGGCAGCCAGGGAGAACGACCAGTGAGTGAAAAAGGCCCCGAGGCACAAAAAGTGCCAAAGAAATAGGCAACCACACAATATAAATGAAAAGAGTGTGAGGATAAGATGGGATGCCCATAAGCGCTGTGCACCCATCAAAGCACTGTGCACCCCAGCGGCAGGCAGACCTTCCACCCCAATGTGGACAATGTGGCTGCATACTACTCCTGTCTTCCCACTGCCAACTTCGAGCTTCTCCAAAAATGCCCGTGGACTGAATAAAAATAGGAACTCTCAGCTGGGCGTGGTAGTCCACGCCTTTAATCCCAGCAATCAGGAAACAGAAGTAGGCTGTTCTCTGAGTTCGAGGCCAGCCTGGTACAAAGAGTTCCAGGACAGCCAGGGCTGTTGCACAGATTTCTCTGTCTCGAAAAACAAATAAACGCCGTGCGTGGTGGCGCACGCCTTTAATCCCAGCACTTGGGAGGCAGAGGCAGGCGGATCACTGTGAGTTCGAGGCCAGCCTGGTCTACAAAGTGAGTCCAGGACAGCCAAAGCTGTTACACAGAGAAACCCTGTCTCGAAAAACCAAAAAAAAAAAAGAAAAACAAATAAACAAACAAAAAAAGTGGAACCCTCTAGAAGCAACAGCTGTCAATCAGCCCTCGTTTAAAGTAAAAATTAAATTGAACATCAGCAACAAGAGCACCGGCTGAGCACTAGCACCTGATGGACGAGGCATGAAGGCTCCGAATTTAGAGTTTGAGGAACTGAAGACCGGTGTGTGTAAGGTAACCTGCTCACACGTGCCCTGTGCCCACCCTCCCTCTCTCAAGTGTCCAGGACAAGCCTGTCTGTCCCTGGTTTCTGCAGCCACGTGACCCGCCATGTGCTCGCAGCATCCCTGCGCGCGCGGACCATGCCGGTGCCTAGCGATAGTCTCACCTGATCCCTGGGTCACAAAAAAGCCGGAGTCCCAATCCTCAGCGCCTCCGACCACAACCGCTGGAGCATCCACACCAGGACCGAATTGTTTTCCGGATCGGTCCGGAAGTGCTCCCGAGAGACAGGAAGTCCCGCCCCCAGCCAGGTCTCACTGCGTCCTCCAGCGCCACCTCCAGGGGAAACAGAGAATAGGCGTGGTCGTGGCTACTGAGCTGTAGAGTTCTCGTTGTCTGGGTGTTGGATCCCGCTGCCTTTGCTTCATTAACTTCTTATCTCGCAGAAATGTTGAGAAGCTTAAATTGCTCCGTTCAACAAACACGGAGCACCTCCGATGAGCCAAGCACTGTATTTATTGTCCACAAGTCCTAGAATTCGCTTTACAGATACCTCCGGCCACATGTGTGGCTTTACCAGGGGCCACGAAGGAATATTAATTAGCCTGTAGTTCTCAAACTCCAGAGTGCATCTACGAGCTTTGAGGTGGGGGCGGGGGCAGGTTGGGGACGAGTTCAAACGCAGATGCAGCGAATCCTGGGCGCTGCCTGTAAGTTGCCTTTGTCCCGTGACTACCACGTGAAATTTAGGTTGTGCGGCTCGGCTGACCACTTGCATACACACTCTAAGCTAAGGATGTCTTCAGATAGAATCTTGAGACAGAAAACAGATTCTCCCGCTTCGCTGTAACCTACGTACATGACATTCTCGCCAATGTACTTGAAAACTGCTTTGGGTTATGAGTTTCCTTTGTTGTGTAACTGTAAGGAGCCTGTAAGCAGCCATAAAGAAGGGCTGCAGGAAGTT
>CAJQZJ010004953.1:3990852-4030681 GCA_907164525.1 Lophiomys imhausi | reverse complement strand
GAGAGGGAGGTGTGGGGATTTGGATGACCAAACCGCGCTCCCCACAGTAACTGTCAAAAATTCATAAATCGGTCTCCACGGTAAGCAGGTTATTCAGGAAGACCTGAATCTGTGTTCCTGGGTGGATTAGTCAGTACTCTCTAAAGGAACAGAACTGGTTGAATGAATATGGAACAGAGGGGATTTTATTAGACTAGCTCTCAGACTGTGATCTGGGTACTCCAACAATAGCTGTCTCATTAAAAAAACAAAAACAAAAAAACGCAAGGAAAATGTGGTAGCTATTCAGCCCATGAGGTTGGCTGTCTCAGCATTCCCACTCTGTTGCTGGGGTCCTGGATGATTGATTCCTGGAGAGCTGCTGATCTTCAGTCTATGTTGGAATCCCAAAGAAGTTGGTTCGGATGCTGCTAAGGGAACGGCTCAGCAATGGCATAAATGATCTTGCCAGTGAGAGTGAGGGCAAGTAGACAAACATCAAAGTATTTTTTCTACGTTTTTTTATCTGGGCTGCCACCAGAAGCTGTGGCCCACATTTAGGGTGAATTTTCCTTCAAATAATCTGATTAAGAAAATCCCTCACAGGTGTGCCCAGCATTTTGGGTCCCAGTTAATTCCAAATATTCAGGTGACAACCAAAATTAACCAGCATGTGGGGCCAAGCTCATTCGTATTGTTTGGCTATAGGGTAAGCTTTTTTTTTTTTTTTTCTTGAGACAGAATTTCTCTGTACAGTCCTGGTTGTACTGGAATTCCCTCTGTAGATCAGGCTGGGCTCAAACTCAAACTGACCTGCCTGCTTCTGCTTCCTGGGATTAAAGGTGTGTGCCACCATTTCTGGCTGTAAACTATCTTCTTTTTCTTTTGAGATGAGGGCTGTATTTTAGTCAACATCTTTCCCATTCCCGGGTACTACAGGAATTCCCTGCTTGTGGTTTTAGCACCACTGTCCAGCCAGAAATCGCACCATCATTCCTGTATCTGGATATATTAAGTGTACATCAGGGCCACTTGGAGGCACGTTAAAGCAGTTTACTGAACAGCTAGCTGGACCTGTGAAACAGAGCTTTAATACCAGCACTCGGGAGAAAGAGGCAGACAGATCTCTGTGAATCAAGGCCAGCCTGGTCAACAAATCAAGTTCCGGGACAGCCAGGGCTACACAGAGAAACCCTGTCTTAAAAAACAAAAACAAACAAAAAAGGATCAGTTTGCAAGGGACCCGGGAACGTAGCTCAGCTGGTAGAGAGATGACTTAGCTTGCAGAAGAGGCAGAAGGACCAGAAGTTCAAGGTCGTTCTTGGCTACATAGCAAATTGGAAGTCACAATGGAATACTTGAGGCCCTGTTTAAAAAAAAAATCAATTTGCAGATTGTAAGCTTCTGGCTATACAGTTTGTATTTGAAGGTGCCTGGAGTCAGATGCCCCTTTCTCGCCTTCTCTTTCACAGTCCTCATTTTCCCTCATGGAGGGTTGCCCTAGAATAGGTGCCAAAAGGAGGATACCAGGAGACAGCACATATCCTGCAGGAGGCCCTGTAAGAATGTGTCATTAAGCAATGAGGATAGGAGAATGGAGAAGGGCTCTGTGTGACGACAGGTCTGCTTCTTCATTGAGTGTTGCCCACCTAACCCTTCCCCCAGAAGTTTGTACCTATTCACCTCAGTAAAGAAGGCCAGGGAAACCCCAAAAAAGTATCCCATTCAAGTCCAGCTCAGCAAACAGATGAGTACATCGGAGTTACTTAGAGGAGGGTGGGTAATTCCCCAAACAGCTGTACCACCTGAGAGCCCCAGTGCAGCATGGGAGCACAGATAGTTCTTCCACCATTTGTTTACCATTCCATCAACTATACACACTATGGTGTCTTCTGAGACCATCTGCAGCTGGGCAGGATTATATGCAGCTGGTGTAAGGGTAGAAGGGAATAGCTGGAATGTCAGGTAAAGGCCTAATGACTCCCACACCCTCCTTCCAAAAGGGTGATTTAATAGGCTTGATCTAGGGAGGGTCTCAGGTAGGTAGTCACAGCTGGTCTCTTTTCAAGATGGCAACAGTCATGCCATGCCCAGAGAACTGTATTCCACAACACAAGGGCATTTTCAGTGCGAAGCGTCTGTACTGTTTTCTGTAGGTATGTTATAGTTTCACAAAAGTCTTCTCAAAGAAGAAAATAAAAAATTACATCAGCCCCATTGCCCTACTTCACAGACACTTGACTGATTGGTTAGGTCACAGCTTACTTTGTTCTGAAGCTTAGAAACAGAATTCAGAAGGCAAGGGCAAAACTCTGTCTGTCTGGCACAACCCCCTAAATGGGAATGGGATGAAGTGGTTCTCTCAGGGCATTGTCAGCACACTTACTCAAATTGAAAAATGAAGTCAGGCTGCTCCTGACAGGTTGTGACTCTGGCTTAGCAGACTGGTTTGCCTCTGAGGACCAGCTTTGCCAATGAGGTCATCTGAGGATGCATTTTTCATAAATGAAATGACCTAACTAATGCAGCATCCCTATAGTTTACACGAAATAGATTTAAAAGGATGATTATAACATATAAAAACGAGGGCTGGAGAGGTGGCTCAGAGGTTAAGAGCACTGGCTGTTCTTCCCAAGGTCCTGAGTTCAATTCCCAGCAACCACATGGTGGCTCACAGCCATCTACATTGAGATCTGCCCAGGCATATATGTAGAGCAAATACTGTATACATAATAAATAAATAAATAAATGTTTAAAAAAACATATAAAAACGACATCTGGCCAATAACTTTGGGATTAATAACATAGGTCTTTAAGGGTGCATATATGCAAATCCATTGGAAACTATTCGTTTTGAGACAGGACCCTGCTGTATAGCTCAGGTGGGCTCAAACTCTCAAATCTCCTGCCTCAATAAGCTGGGATAACCTAAATATCCCTAAACCAAGCTTGAAGATCATGTAAGTCAGTCCCTCCCCTCCCCAGTCCCATCCTGTCCTGTCACAACCCCCACCCCTGCTGAGACAAGTTACTAGAAATCAAAGGTCCCACACAGATCCACTAGGCCAAAATCACAATATGAGCAGGGTGTACTGGAGAAGGGGAAAGTACTGTATTTTGCGTTTTCTGGGTTCTGGAAGCTTCCTATATCTATGGCACATGTCTTCTTCCATCTTCAAGCTGACAATGGCTGCTTGAATCTTCATGATACTCCCTCCAATTCTCTTCCAAAAAGGATGATTGTGGTTACACTGGGCCTGCCTGGATAATCCAAAATACATTCTTTTAAAGTCAGCTGATTAGCCAGGCGGTGGTGGAGCACGCCTTTAATCCCAGCACCCAGGAGGCAAAGGCAGAAGGAACTCTGAGTTGGAGGCCAGCCTGGTCTACAGAGTGAGTAGTTCCAGGACATCCAGGGCTACACAGAGAAACCCTATCTCAAAAAATTAAGTTAAATTAAAGTCAGCTGATTACAGAAGCCTTGAACTCCTCCTTGTCAAATACCATCATGGGGACTAGGGTGTGGACATCTTGGGGAAACCATCATTTTGTCTGTCACACCAGTATCCTACATCACCCTTATAAGACATTTATTTCTGCACAGCAAGGCTGATCTCGGGTCCTCCTAGCTTGCTCTAAATAAACTGCAGTGTTACGTAGTAACATATACTCAACACTCAATAAAATGCACAGGTTGAAGGGTCAGCAAATATTTAGTTATAAACCCTTGACATCGCCCTCCATAGCCAGTATTATGTGAATTGCCAGCACCTCTGCCTTCATCATTTTTTTTTCTCTATCCCCTGCCCTTCACCTTAGTCCCCTCACTTAAAATTACATTTGTGAGTATGTGTGTGAGTGAGAGTGAGCATGTCACGGCAGCTTTGTGGAGATCACAGTAAACCTCTGGCACTTAACACTTGAACTCAGGACCCTGGGCTTAGAGGTAAATGCCTGCCGAACCATCTTGCCAGCCCTACCTCATTCAATTCAAATAACTGACATCTTCTGGTATTTTCCAATCCAACAAAAGTCCCTTCTGAGAAGGGAAGATAGGCAAGGGCTCATGTGGGGCTAGTTTGCCATTTGGTTTGGATTCTAGAAGACTGGGTGGGAGGTTTAAAGTATGAACCAGACTGTGCAAGGGACAAACACCCAGATTCAGTTAACGGGGCTAGGATGGTTTGTGGTCTGGGCGGAAAGCCTCCAAACCCTCAGTCTTCCACTCCCAAGTGTCAAGGTTAGGGCGGAGGCTGATGGAGCGAGCCCTTCGGAGATCTGCCCTCGTGCTGCACAGTTGGCGGGAGGCGGGCATATCCCACCCCCCACCCACCCACCCTGGCGTCTGGGAGACAGGCTTTCCCATTGGCTGGTCACAGCATCCATCACAATGCAGCGTTCTGTCATTGGCCAACTCCTGGCAGAGAGGAAGTTCATGACCATCTGTGTGCCACGTGCAGCCATGGCGAGCGCGGATGAGGTTGGACGCAGGAGACCTCGACTGGCAGCGTCGCTGCAGATCAGCCCCGGGCCTTGGAGGCCCTCAGGAGACCAGGAAGCCACAGAGGCTGGAGATGGGGCACCAGGGACCCCTGAACCTGGGGTGGCTAGGGCGCAGGAGGCCCAGAGGGAGGCCTACAAGGCCCTGAGGGGGTCTGTGCTGAGCACAGGGCCCGCGGGAGACTTCTCTATGGCCTTCCGGGCACTCAGCCTGCTGCCCAAGGACCCACCCCCAGTCCAGGCTGTGGCCTTACTCACCCAGTGTGTGGCTAACCTCGGTGTCTCCCTGACCTTCCTGGAGGACCAGACTGCAGGTGAGGCCTGGGGCAGATGTGTGTGTGTGTGTGTGTGTGTTGGGGTGGGGGTGAGGGAGCCACTAATTTGTGCTGGAAGGTCAGGTTTCCCCATCTGCCTGCTGAGCCGGCCAGGATGAACCTGGGATCCCCCAGGCAAACCTCACTCACAGAGGAGCGAAGTGAACAGCTACAAGGCCAGCTGAGCAAACATCTCCACTGGCCGCCCTTGGCGTAAAGGGCCAGTGGCCTCTGTCAGAGTCAGAGGCTGCACCTCGCTGTCTCTGCTCTTGCTGAGTTTGAGTTCATCTGTGTTCTTGAGGAGTGCCACACGTCTGCAAGGAACTTAATTATGTTCTTAGCCTTAGATCAGGTGACTCAATTCTGGGATTTTTTTACCTGCTCTTGGGTCAGGTTGAGTAAGCCATGGAAAAGCACACACCACCTGCTGTCCGTGGAGTTCCCACTTAGTGCCTAGACCATATTTGTTAATCTGGTTGTCATCTGTTGTCAGGTGTCAAAAGGAGACGTAAATGAAAGGAGGAGGCTAGGACCAATAGCCTCTACTAGAAATGGTCCAGATGAGGCGAAGGCCAGGAGACTCCTCCTGCCTCAAATTCTCTTCCCCAGGTCCTGGCTCCTCCTTCTCTGTGTGTGCAGAACTGGATGGGTTGGTCTGTCCTGCAGGAACAGGGAGAAGCAAGATGGAGGCCAAACAGCAAGCAGCCCTCTCCGCCCTTCAGTACATCCGGAAGCAGCTGGAAAGACCAGGTAGCCAAGGCCCAACCAACTGTGGTGTATGTGTTGTATGTGTTCATGTATGTGTGTATGTGTGTGAGTGTGTGTGGTGTGGGGAGTTGTAGCATGTGTGTGGTGTGTGTCGAGTCTGTGATGTGTGTGTGTATGTTGTGTGTTGTGTGTGATGTGAATGTTGATTTGTGTGTGTTGTATGTGGAGTGTGTGTATATGGTGTGTGTGTATGTGGGGTGGTTGTATGTGTAGTGTGGGGGGTTGTGATGTCTGTGTGGTGTGAGTATGTTGTGTTTGTCAGGGGATTATGGTTTGAGTGTGGTGTGAGCATGTGTGGGATGTGTGTATGTTGTTTTGAACAAAATCTGAATTGTTCAGTTTTACCAATGAAGTCTCAGGATCCAGATACTGGGGTGAAGGTCTGCTAGTTCAGAGAGGTACGGAAAGCACCCAACTGACCTTCCTCCTCAGCTGACTTCCAAAAAAAGAAGTGTTCCTTCCCTACATCCCAAAATCTCCTCAAACTGAATGTCCCTCCTACTTTCTGTGTGTCTCTCTATCCATCCTCCTGACTTCCTCTTCCTCTATGGTTTTTTTTCCTCTGTTCACTTCCTGTCAACTGGTTGTTTGCTCTGCCTCTTGACCTATGATTGACTTTGCTTAATCTTTTTTTGTTTGTTTGTTTTTCGAGACAGGGTTTCTCTGTGTAGCCCTGGCTGTCCTGGACTCGCTTTGTAGATCAGGCTGGCCTTGAACTCACAGAGATCCGCCTGCCTCTGCCTTCTGAGTGCTGGGATTAAAGGCGTACGCCACTACACCCGCCCGGCTGACTTTACTTAATCTTATTACCATATTCAAGCTTCAAGCTCTTAGCTTAAAAGTGTGTGCTGGGGCTGAACCACACCACAACTAGAAACAACTTCTTCCAATAAACAACACAATCTTGGGGTTCATAGCATGATCAAATATCCTGCAGCATGTGTGGGGGGGGGCAGTTGTGGTATGTGTGAGGAGTGTGTGTGTGGAGTAGTGTGGTATGTGTGAGTATGTGTTGTATGTGTGTTTCTGGTGTGTGTGTGTGCGCGCGCACGCAGTCCCACCTGGGCATCAGCATGGAAAAGTGTGTTGCCTCTGCTCTGATGTCCCCACTGGAGGCAGGGAGCCTAAGGGCAGCTGCTGGTGGACTCTTGTCTGGAAGGTCAAGACTTCCCTCCTCCTCTTGGCCTCCCAAAGGATGGGAAGATCCCCAGCACTAAGGCAACCATCTCTCCTCTTGTCTCTTTCAGAGCCTCCTGCGACTCCCCACCAGCCTCTGCTCACCTCCCTCAGCATAGGTAGGTAGGCTCTTGGCTTAAACCCTGGTGTCTGCTCTCAGGCAAGAGGGAAAGGTAGAGGAAGCATGGCTTGTGGCTCCTGCACTGCCCTCTGGTCATTGTACAGAGAACATCCTGACCCATGAGCAGCGCTGTGCAGCTGTGGTCAGTGCTGGTTTGGACCGATTACTGGATGAGAGTTCACCATACCAGGCCTGTAAGGGGACAGTGGCTGCAGTCATCATGGAGAGGGGTAAGACTTGCCCTGCCCCCACCCCAGCACTACAAACTAGCTCAGGCTCCTGGCCTGAGTTTTCTCTGTCCCTTTCTACACAGAGGTCCAAGGCACCATTGGTCACTCCAAAGAGACCTATGAGCTAGTGGCGCTGGGCACAGGTAGCAGCAGCTGTGCTGGCTGGCTAGAGTTCTCAGGCCGACGGCTCCATGACTGCCACGGTCTGGTCATTGCCCGCAGGGCCCTGCTGAGGTGAGGGGCAGGCAGGTGGGTTTTGCAGCAAGCTGCGAAGGGCCAGTGCCCCAGCCCCCTCTGCCTGTCACTCCCAGGTTCTTCTTCCGGCAGCTCCTGCTAGCCACACAGGGGGGTCCTAAGGGCAAGGAGAGGTCAGTGCTGGCCCCCCAGCCTGGGCCCGGGCCTCCCTTCGCACTCAAGCCTGGGGTCTTCCTGCACCTGTATGTGAGCAACACCCCCAAGGGGGCAGCCCATGATATCTAGTAAGTGGCCTGGGCTGGGAGCCCCCCTGGTGTCATTGTGGGGAACCAGAGTGTAAAGAGTACCCAGATTCTGGGCTTTTGTCCCACTCCCCCTCACCTCCACAGCCTCCCACTAGCATCAGAAGACAGTGTCCTGCACAGCCCAGCCTTCCGCCTGCAGGCCCATGTCTGTGGGCAGCTGAAGCCTGTATCCTATGTGGCGCCTGCCCTCCGAGATACCCATGTGGGCTGCCTCTCAGCCAGTGATAAGCTGGCACGTTGGACCGTCCTTGGGCTAGGCGGTGGGCTGCTGGCCCACTTCCTGCCACCACTCTATGCCACCAGTCTTGTCCTAGGTGAGGGGCACGAAGTGCCAGGGCAGAGAATGGACTCCGGGTGGAATGGAGGGTGTGATGACTCAGCCCATGTCCTGTGCTTTCTGCCCACAGCTGACCCCTGCCATGACCCCCCAACTCTGAACAGAGTCATTCATTCCCGACCTAGACTAGACAGTGTCTTGGGATCGTGTCTTCCATGTCCGTATGTCCGTACCACCTTGCACCTGTTTGCTGGGCCCCTGGTGGCCCCCTCTGACCCCATGCCCAGCACCTGCCATGGCCTGAGCCTCAACTGGAGTCTGGGGGACCCTGACATCGAAGTTGTTGATGTGGCCACCGGACGTGTGAAGACTGAGTGAGGAGGGTCCTTGGGACTAAGCCTTAGCAGGGAACTTGGAGGAGGGAGCCCCATCTTCCTGCTCACAGGGGAAGAGCACTTCTGTGGCTTGTGCCTCCAGTGATCCTGGTGACCCAGGCACAGAGTAGGAAGACATTGTGTGACTGGCAGGGGGAGAGCTGAGTATTCTCTCCCAGTGACCACCACGTGTCTTTTCTCAGGGCCAGGATCGGGACCCCCTCCCGTCTCTGCAAAGCGGCTTTTCTGGCAGCATTCCGCCAAGTTGCCAGAGCTCTGCAGATGCCCAAGCTTCTGTCTCTGGAGACCTATGAGGCTGCCAAGGTGGATTTCTCTTCTCTCTCTCCAGCCCTTTCTCCCACCCACAGCTCTCAGCATACACCTCACCCTGTCCCCTCCCCTCCACTCTAGGCGATGCCCTACAGGGAAGCTCGCCAGCAGCTCTCTCTTCTCCTGGATCAGCAAGGCCTGGGTGCCTGGCCCTCAAAGCCATTAGTGGGTAAATTCAGACATTGATCCAGACTTTGAGGGGCAATAATCCTAGTTGGAACCTCCACAGTGGGAGGACCTACTGGGGGCAGAGCAAGGGGAGGCAAAGGGAGGGCAAAACTAGAATTGGTGGGGAGGGGAGTCTTGTAATATCCTACTATCGAGGAGTGGAGGCTCTTGTAAGTCTAGTTTGAATAAAGAAATGATCTCTTGTGTTCTGTGTCTTGGGGTGTATTGAGGTGGTGGGTCATTGTGTGGAGCCTTTCATGCCACCACAAGTGGTTGCTCACTTAGTTTGTGGATCTAGAAGCAGGCTTGGGAGGGTCCATGTGCTAGGACAGGTCCAGGTGGTATGGGAGGGCATGGGAGCATATTCTTGGCTATGAGGCCTGAATCCCCTTCCTTTCCAGGGCTTAGGCTCAGGGGAACTAAGAACACATGGATCCTGTTATGTTGAAGGATGCAGGGTTGTGGCAGACACTCAGGAGTCCTTACTCTGCTACCTACAATGGAGGAGAAGCCACAAGTTCCCTGTTGCAGGGTAGTTGCTGCTTCCTCCCCTTCAGGGTGGCACACACTGAAAATATGCCTGCAGATGCTGCATCTGCAAACCTGGGGCCTTGCCACCCTGGTTGGGAGCGCAGAAGTCTTAAAGTGCAGGGAGCCTTGGTTTTGACTCTGCAAAGCTCTCTGCACCCTCCCTTTCCTAGTTCAGAGCCAGAGTACTGTCATGGAGGGGCCTGGTGAAGCTGGTCAGGGCTGGTGCTGATATCTGGTGTTCTGTGGAAATGTGGCCCGCTAAGGGATGCACATGTATGTCCTGGGCATCTGAAGCAGTTCTGGGGAGCAGCATTTGGTTTGGGGTGGGTGAAGAAGGCAAGCCTCCCAGTGTGGGACATGGCAGAATTGGCACCCTCTTCCCAGGTGTGCACACAAGGGCTTTGGTTCCCGAGCCTTCAGCTGGAACCAGGGCTTAGACCATATGTACTCTGGTTTTGGCTTTGGGGTTTAACTGGAGCACCCCAAGCATTCAGACAGCCAATCAGATGACTCCACAGCAGTCCATTCTAACAACCCCGTGACTTTCCTGTTGGTTTCTAATCCTGTTGTCTCTGTTGGCCATTGACTGATACACAATTGTGTTCTATCAGAGCCATCAGTCAGAGCCAGACTGGTATCTCTCTCCAACCTGTGTCCCTGTCTGGGGTCAGCCTTTGAGCCTGTGTGCACACTGGTAGACTTGTGGAGATAGATGCAAGTCCCTGAGTCCACAGGTCACAATGTGCAGACAAGTGGCAGCAAACCAAAATACTCGTGGGAGAAAACTCCCATGTGTACCTGCTTTGTAGGTTCCATTACTCCCTAAAGAACCCAGCATGACACATATTTATATATTGTTCATGCCTCATTCTGTATTAAACACTGAGAGGCACTGAAGCACGTGGGGTTGGGGGGGAGCTCTGTGGTAGAGCCACCATGGCTCCCACCATGCCAAGCTATGCATAAGTTATACAGGAATACTATGATATGTTTTAATATTTTTTGTTCAGGTTGGTATATAAAAGCTTTGTTCTGATGGATTGGTTGATCCTCTTCCTCCCCTCCCCTAGCCCCCTGTTCCCTCTCACGTGTCAGCCCCATTCCCTATCCCATCTCTGTCCCAACCTCATTTCCTGTTGCTTGTGTCTTTGTATCTTGCTACCTTCTTGTCTTTTTAACCCTTCCCTCCCTCTTTCCTAAGGAGACCTTTAATCTCTCTGGGATTGAAAAGTCCCACAGTTAATAAGGCAATCAGTATGGTGGATTTCTGTAAAACAAACTTCCATATAGCTCAGCTGTACACTCCTGGGTAGTTAGCCAGGAGTCTGAGTCCTACCACAGAGGGACCTGCGTGCCAGTGTTCCTTGCTGCTCTATTCACAATAGTCAGGAAACAGCCAGTCTAGATGTCTGTCAAATGATGAATGGATAATGAAAGTGCAATACATACAATGGAATTGTGTGTAGCTGGAAAGAATAATGAAATGACATTTGCAGGAAGATGGGTGGAACGATTATTTTAAATGAAGTGTCTCCACCCAGATCTGGAGGACAAACACATGCTTTGTGTGTGTGTACCTGTGTGTGTACATGCACTCGTGTGCACATGTGTACAGGTGAGAGCAGAGGTTGACACTGGATCTTCCTCAATCACTTCCACCATATGTTTTGAGACAGGGTCTCTCGTGTAGTCCTGGAGTTCTGCTACCGGCCTGGGCTGGCCGGCCATTGAGCCCCTAGGACCCTCCTGTCTCCTTTCCCCAGAGCATGCACTGCTGCAAAGCTTTAATTTTTTTTCCTTTGTTTTTTCGAGACAGGGTTTCTCTGTGTAACTCTGACTCTCCTGGAACTCACTCTGTAAACCAGGCTAGCCTCAAACTCACAGATATCTGCCTGCCTCTGCCTCCCGAGTGCTGGGATTAAAGGCATGTGTCACCACCTGGCAAAGCTTTAATTTTTAAAGAACTGAAAAAAAAAATTGTGTGTGTGTGTGTACATGCTCACACACACATGACCTCCCACAAATGGAAGCTAGAGGGCAACTTTGAGTAAGTTGATTCTCCTACCATATGGGGCTGGGGAATTGAACTTAGGTCATTGGGTTTGAAGGAAGGCAGATGCCTTTGTTTCCTGAGCCACCTCACTGGCCCCAGGTGCTGGGGACTGAGCTTGGCCTTCATGCTTGAACAGCAGTCTGCAGGAGAGGTGCGGTCATCTCTCCACAGTAAGGCCAACTGCTGTCTGTACTCTCCTATCTCAGTAGCTGGCCAGAGCTTCTGATTCTTCACCACAACCTTGGATCTGGCACCTCTGAGCCCTGTTTTGCCGACCTGTAAAAAGAGGAACAGTTGAGGTCATTGCTAGAGTTTCCTGCTGGCTCCGCTGTCTCGGTCTCTGCTCTGCAGCTCCTGGCTGCTGCTGCTGTCAGGAAAGCATCCCCTGCCAATCAGGGCAAAGACTAAGTCTGCAGGCTTAGGCTAGTCACAGGTAGAGGTCACAGGGGTCATCAGGGTAGCTTAAGGCCAGAGGGCAGGCAGAGGAGTAGGAAGGGCTACAACACAGGGGAGCCGAGTGCTCAGGAACCCACAAGGGAAAGGCCTCAGTGAGCCTCTTGCTGAGAACGGGGACACAGGAGGCTGGTAACTTTTCTTCTTGCCACTTTTAAGATCATTTCTCATGCTTATAATTTCCCAGAGACAGGGGCTCTAGAAACCCCACATCTATTCACTGGCCCACTTACTACATGCTGTTTACCCCAGGAGACAACTTAAGTTGATTAACTATTTGTGTTGCAATGGTGATGGCAGCTGGGCCCAGAAACACACCAGCCACTGTGCTTTGGGTTTATGTCCCTGAGCCTGTGGTACCCATTAATCACATAATCACTGAGTAAACAAGTTATTCAAAATGACATTGACTCTGCTGCAATCTGCCAAGAAGTACTCTTTGTCCCTTCACTGTACCCATGGGCCTGCCCATCCTGCCCTTCCCAGCCAGTCTCCTCATTACACAGTATCTGCTGAGCTCCCTTCACTAGACTCTTATCTCAAGGTGATGGAGTCTGTTAAATGTCTTCTTGACCTGATCCCCCTGGGTGAAGTTTTGCTGACAGTGTATTTAAACCGGGAGCTGATGTAACCTATCCTGGCTCACTCCTGCAAGGCTCCAGCCCCGTCCCCTCCAGCCCAAGCCTGTAGGAACTTTTCTGGACCTCAGCAGGCTTTGCGCCTGTCCCTCAGTTTTATCCTCATTCCAGGGGCAGAGTGTGCACCTAGTAAAAGCATGGCCTCAGGACCAAGGCTCTGTTGTAATGGAAATTAGCTTTCTTTAGTGAATTACGGGAGTACTTCTGAACTCTTAAGAGAGGCAGGCAAGGAGGCCTGGCACCTGGCAGCACATAAAGGAGTTTGTAGCTTGGCATTGCTTGGACGCTAGAGGGACTTGGAGCCAAGATGGACAGAACCCAGTTGAGGCCACAGCTCCATGAGAAACACAGATGGTGCTTTGTTGCATGACTCTGGAGCTGCAGAGGCTGTGGAAAACATCAATTGCCTTGAGAAGCCACGGACTGCTAGATAATTTGAGAGATCTTATGAGCCTGGGAGTCCACCAAGGATCGCAAGGCAACACCTTATATAAACTAGGGAGCTCCACATGGATCTCTCTCTCTTGCCCCCAGGGATGGAGGAGACAGAAACACATGAAGAAGTGTGAAGCAAGGTATGCCATTTGCCACCTTTAGTCCACAATAGCCTGAGGAAAATCAACAGTCAAAAACTTTGGCAAGTAAACTGAGGATTGCCTAAAAAACTGAGATCCAAGAAAGAGACTTTTCCCACAAGCCAACCAATAAGGCTGACAGAAAAGGCATGGTACAGAACCTGCTGAGAGAAAGTTCTTGAAAACTGGACACTAGGGATGTCAGTCCAGGGTCCCAAGGGTGCCAGGAGAATGAGTAAAGCGGGCAGAGTTTAGAGGCTGAGGTGAAGAAAACTAGGCCGTGAAGCACATTCAGGCTGAGGTGACTATGGAAGTGAGTCTCAGCTGATGGAGGAAGCTTACCTCAAGTTCATCGATTAAAACAGCTGGCTTCACAAGCTCCTGGCTCCTGACTATCTTCCGGTTGTGTCTGTTGTCAGTCCTGGAGGGGAGATCGTTCCTGTCATCACCTCCTCCCCTTGAGTCTTCTGCACTGAGTGGGGGGTGGGAGGGGGCACAGATAAGCTGAGAGTGAAAAACTAACCTTGTAGGGTCTCTTCACAGAAATGTGTCTGGGTAAGAACATATCCCTTCTCTAAACAGGACTCAGTGGGGCTGAGGACACAGCTCCACATGCAAAGCACTTGTGGAGCTGGGGAGGCCCTGCCTAGTCGGATCAGTGAGTGCCAGGCCAAGTAAGAGACCCTGGGTCACAATAAGACTAGGCAGAGGTAGACTTCCCAGATGCCCCTGCCTTGTCCCTGTTCCCTTAGGGATGTACATATCAGGCTCCACCCCCACTCCATCCCATAGCACTGAGCAGAGTGCTCCATCACCAACGTGGACCAGTGTGTGTCCACCCCCAACTGAAGGACATCTCAGCCACCCTAGACAATTATGAAGAAAGTGTCATAAGCACCTGTGCCAGGGCTTTGTGGAGATTTACAGTTTCGTCCCTGGGCAGGTAGTTTGTTGTTTGTATTTTAGAACAGGGTCTCACTATATACTTCCTGGCTGGCCTCAAACTTGTGATTCTCCTGCCTCTGCCTCCTGGCACTGGGATTGCCGCCATGTACCCCCACACCTACTTTCCATGGTCCTGGGAATCAAGCCAAAGGTGTTATGTGTGCTAGCCAAACTACCAATTGTTAGTCCCTAGACGCTGGCTACTGTTGGGAGCAATCTTAGATCTGCAGTCCATCATAGAGAAATCGGTGCTGGCCCTATGTTCTATGTTCAAAGTGAGAGAACCATCTAGATGAAGGGGTTCTGGGGGTCAGGAGTCAAGAAGCTAGAGTCACGCAAGCTGGGCTCAATTAATTCCTAAATCCATCACCTGATGACCTTGGGATATCTACCTCAACTCCTTGTGGCTCAGTTTCCTCACAAATTGGGAAGAGGCTATGGTGAGGTTAAGTGATGATTAGATACGAAGGCATGGGGCCCAGCATCCATGATGGGCACTGTGGTCCTCACCCCTAGATGCCACCTCACACTCTCCCCTCTCTTGTGGAGCAGCTCTCTTATCTTCCCGGGGACCTCACTGTCTCCATTGTCAGGTGTGTGACTGAGCCTATCTTCTGCTCCTGGGTGAGCCTAAAGCCTCGTGAACCAATTGGTGGCACAATGGTCAGTCAGGTTTAGGATGTGCGTGTAACTACTTAGGGCCAGTGAGACATGCCTGTGATTCTGGGATAGAGGGAATTTTCTCTCTTCAGGGCAACTGGTGGAATGAAAGTGTGAAATTTAGAACTGGTGCAACTATCTTGTGACCAGGGGAAAAGCCTGGGGTGAGAGTGAGACATACCCAGACAGACAGAGAAGGAAGATGCAGCGAACAGGAACTCGTTTGATGCTGATGAATTAGCAGAACCCCTGGATAGAACTGCTCCTGAAGTCTGCCTGGATTCTCAGCTCTTTCTAACACTTCTCCTTTTGTTTATTTGTTTATGAAGTCTGAACGGAGCTTCCTCAACTTGGAATCAGCTCCTGTTAACTGAGATTTCTGATGTGTTCTCAGAGGTGGTCAGAGCTGTTGCCATCACTGGTTCAGGAGAGTGACAGGCTTTGTCCAGTGAGAGTGACAGGCTTTGTCCAGTGAGCCTTTGGCTTTTCGGTGTCTACACAGTTGTTCAGGGACCTTGCCCACCTCCCAGGGTCTCCAGCTCCAGTGGCCCAGCTACAAGCAGGCTGGATCATACCACAGCATGGGGGTTGCTTTCCTGGCTGTCACACCTCTCCCTTCTGGGGTTCGGGATACTGTGCAGGGACGCTGGCTCTGACTTTTTGCAGAGGTGGGCGGTTGCCAGAGTTTCACACACTCTTGCTCAAGGCTTCTCCACAGATTCTCTTTGTGGATATGGAGGGCTAGTTGGGATTCTCCATATAGCCCAGGATGGCTTGAGTTTTTATGTAGCCCAGAGAGTCAGACTCCCCATAGAGCCCACAAATCTTGAATTTATGACAGGCCTCCTGCTTCCACTTCCAGGATACTGGATTACTACCACACCTGACTCCTACCTAACTTCTAATTTAAGTCTTTCAGATGGCTTTGGATGAGTGGACTAGTTCCTACCATTCTGCTCCCAGAGAACCCTTCCAAGTCCCCAAGATCGGCCCCCAGTGACTGGGCTGGCCCTGATATACCAGAGAAGTCATGTACCTCTTTTAAATGTCATTTAATGTTTAATTCAGAGGTGTGCACGGTCCCAAAAGCTCAACCAGCAAACACAGGTGGTACCTCGAGCCTCCCAGCTGTCTGCACCAGGCAGGTCACTACAAATACAACGGGGGCAGTGAGATGGGGTATTTTTAATTCAGGGCCTACACTGTCCCAAGTTGTGTCACATGGCGCCCCAGCTCCCTTGGCTGTGTCCTCCTTACAGCAAGTCCCAAAGTGATGGCTCTGAGTTCTCTATGTGTCCTCAGAAGCAGCTGCTGCAGGATAAGGCTGGTGCCTTTTGTTTTATTTTTAAATGACATTGTATTCTGGGAGGTGTCCCTTGGCTAAACATCAGAGTCATATAAACACAGACACTGGGCAGAGACCAGGCTGCCCAGAGCTGGGAGTCCAGAGCCTGGGCTGAGCCTGACTGTGCCAGCCCTCAGGGTGTGCCTCCAAGTCACATCCCCTCCTCTGTCCTTCCTGTCCACACCTACAAAGGCAAATGTGAGACCCTGAGACCACTAAGGTGATACTTTAGACTCTGCGAAGCTGGCTAGGGTTGGGAATTCTGCACCTTAGGGACTCAGTTACCTTTAAGAAGGATATGGTGTCCTCACAGAGGCCCTTCAATCTGACCAGCCAAGCTGGAACATTCTACCTGGCCTGGTGCAGGCAGGTAGTAAACAAAAGCTAATATTACTGCTTTATTTTAATCTTTGGACCAGGCTAGCTCTCTCTAACCCCTTCCCCACCTTTCTCAGTTTTTACTTTCCATAATGTGTCCTGGGAAAACCTCCCAAAGAAAGAGACTGCCCTCGATAATTTTTCCTCCCTCTCCCATCCTCTTTCTTCTAAAGGGAAGAGATTTACTGGGGCTCATGGCATCTGATATGTTTGTTACCTGAACTGTTATAAGCTCATAGGCTGGGTACCAGTGACCACACAGAAAGCATCTACTGTCACAAGTGTCCATGAGGAATGGGAGATGTGAGATGTGGAGAGAGACCACAGTAGGGCATGCAGGACATCATGGGAAGGAGCCAGAGTCATGGAAATCTGGTGACAGGAAAAGACCTCTGTGGGCAGGTGAATCTGGAATGAGCCACCAGGTTTGGTGGGTGCTGAAGGGTCCACAGACTGAATGCTTCGTCCCTTTCTGAGTGACCCTCCAACTCACCTCCAGGTTAGAAGGTGTTGTAGTGAGTTCACAGAAGCCCAGTTGCCCATGCTGGGAGGGACTATGATGGCCTCCTGTGGGATTTCAGTGCAATGTGTGAGGAACAGGTCCAGCAAGTCCATCCCCTTGTCTCCTGTTGTACAACACACCCAGGACAAGCCACAGTATCTCAGCCACTTGGCTCAGGACAGCATGGCAAACTGCGGCTCTCTTTTCCTCTCAAGCACATTCTCCAAGGGCCAGGCCCTGCTTTCCATGAGCCTAAGGCTGTGACAGAATGTACTAGAAAGGGCTCTGCTGGGGGTCAAGATACTTAATGTAATGAGATGAGCCAGCTGTGTGGCATAGGCAGGCGGCTCCCTCTCTCAGTCTAGGTCTCTCCATCTTCCAGGATTCCATTGATTGATGTTAGAACTCCTTACCCTCTCGGGAGAGTCTTACTTTCAGAAACAAATGGAGTCAGTGGACACTCTGCCCTCTGAAGTGCACACCCATCAGGCACACACTGACCATCTTTTTATGGGACTGCTGGTGGCTTTGGTGCCTTCCTTGAAGCCCTGGAAGTACCCCCCCCGATCTTGGCACAGTCCCAAGGGAGGGCCCTGTTTGAGTCCCTTTCATTGCATTGAAGAAATAACTCATCTTCCTACTTACTGCTGGACTCAATTCTGCCTGACTAGAAAGACCTTCAACCAACATTGTTCCTCCCTCTGGGAGACACATCTATGACACAGCCCAAAAGTTACTAAAAGTTGAGGGTCCTCTTTGGCTACAGCCACAGCAGCTGGGGGTCACGAGGCTCCTGTCAACCAATAGGAATGAAAACACTACCTAGCAATATTCTTATTTCTCCAATCCTTCCAGGCCAGGCCCAGACAACTTAGACCCATCTCCCAGGATGAGAGAAATGTAAATGTTAAATTAAGCCCCACATCGAGCCATCACTTCCAATTTTCCAAGTATTGTTTAGTGAGAGTTTTGACAGAAAGGAAAAACTGCCTATTTACTGTTTTGCTTAATAACAGCTATAAAAATATTAGCTTAGGAACTAAGAGGCTGAGGCAGGAGAATTACATGTTCAAAGATTGCCTAGACTACACTGTGAGACCTTATCAAAAACAAAAACCAGCCTGGAGCAAAAGATTAATCTATCTGTTTTTAATACGCTCCCAGAATCCATCCAGAAACCCCAGGGCTCTGCTGGCTGATTCCTGGGGCAGAGGAGCGTGCCGTGGGTCTCATCAGGGCATCAGCTAGTGTGACACTAAGGGCTTGCTTGAGACATGTGAGCTTGGGAAGACTAAGGGTGTTCCCTCGACCTTGAGGTCTAGAGGGAGGGGGACACATGTGTGCATCTGTTGGGGTCAGAGGATGTGAGAGTTCCCACATGGACAAGATGCACTTTAGGTTAGAATTTGGGGCTTCCCTGGACAGAGCCATTGGCCATGTGCCACAGTCAGGGAAAGTGTGAGCGTGGCACACAACAGGGTTTAGCTCAATACTGTCAGAAGGACATGGAGGAGATGAAACCACAGGTCATTCCTGGATGGCAATCACTCCACTTTAGCTCCATCTCATGGCCCCCTGGACTGTCATCCTTGTCCTCACCCCCAGTATAGCCACAGTGCTCTGAGATCCATCACCTCCTCACCCTGGTCTGCCCTACAGCTCTGTCCCCCCAAGTGTCCCTCCAGCATTAGTCCTCATGTCTTGGGAAACTTTGGGGTATGGCTGCTCAGAGGTGGAAACATTTCTGGTTCGTCTCTGTAACTCACATCCATAGTGATCTGCCTCCTCTGTGGAGCCCAGGCCTGAGTCTGTGGACAGATGAGCACATGGATACGTGTACACAAACAGACGAACACCAAGAGTGCCCATCCTCCACCAGCGCGGGTCAGGTGCAGGGAGCTAGAACCAGACAGGCCTAAGGCTGCCCTGCTGATCTGTGCCAGTGATGGTTAGTTGGCTGGGCTTCTTCCTGGTGCTATTGTTCTCTGAGGGGACATCAGACAGTCCAAAGCTAAGAGCTGAATAACTAGAGAATGTCCACCAAGAGTCCAGCTGCCCAACTGGGGACTTGCAGATGGTCCTCCTGCCCAGGTCCCAAGGTGTGTCATAAGTGACAGCAGGCTTGCAGCCATGACACCCTGATAAGATTTGCTGTAATGGCCAGGGCTGCCTTCTTGGCTAAGAGCTTCTAGAACAGTGGGTGTTTCCATGGCATTTGGAAATGTGATCAACGGTGGAAGGCAGTAAAAGAACACACAACCCACCTGGAAGCCTTGCAGGCTGCGTAGAACACTGAGCAGGTCTCAGGGTCCTAGCCCTCTGATTCCCAGGGGTGGTGTGGCCCAGGGGGTCTACGGACTCCGTATTTGGCTATTAGTGGTGGTCAGTTCTGTGGGGATCCAGAAACCAGGCTGGACTATCACAGAGTTTGCAAGGAAGGGAAAAGAACACAGGAACACTGATCCAGCCTGGCAAGATGGGCGGTGCTCAGTGATTGGCAGGAATCTGGGCCCAGGATCACACCAATGACAGTCATGGCCTGGCACCTTCCCTGCTTTGGAAGTCAGTTAATATTCTAAGGACACACCCCAGGTGGTCCTTGAAGGGGGTACAGAAGCTTGTGTCAGCCATGAGATGGGTTGAAGCTATTGCACATTCCTAAGGTGGTGGGAGTTACATGTAGTGGACTGGGGAGGTCAAACCCTCGGGGACCAGGTCATCTACATCGCTCAGGAGCTCCCGTTCACTGGCCGAGTTGGTGTTCTGAAGATGCCGGAGACGGGCCTGGACCTGCTCCTGCTCCCTCTTCAGCTCCAGGTAGGAGTGGGAGAAGGTGTGAAAGATGGATGTGGCTGGGAAAGCCATGATGAGGATCCCACTAAGAATGCTGCTCAGAGCCACCATCTGGCCTGGCACGCTGCGAGGGACCATGTCCCCATAGCCCACAGTGGTCATGGAGATGATGGCCCACCAGTAAGATGCGGGGATGCTAGTGAACTCCAGAACCCTTCCAGACTCATTCTCAGCCACATAAACCAAAGGGGAGAACAGGGTAACTGCCACACCCAGGAAGAGCAACAGCAGGCCGAACTCTCGGGCGCAGCGGCGCACAGTGAGGCCCAGAGTCTGCAGCCCCAGCGAGTGGCGGGCCAGGCGCATCACGTAGAGGATGCGGAGTGCCCGCAGAACCCGCAGCACCAGCCCCACTTTCTCCAGGTAGGAGCTGCTACTCGGCCTCTCGCCTGCCTCTGGGGACTCCTCAGACACCGCGAGCGACACGTAGTACGGGGAGATGGCTAGAATGTCGATGACATTCAGGGGCCCCCGAAAGAACTGGCACTTGTTCCGGGCCTGGACGAAGCGCAGGCAGAACTCCAGGGAAAACCAGGCCACACAGATGGTCTCCACCACGAAGATGTAGTAGCACTTTCTAGCGCATTCTCCCTGGGGTGAGAGCCACAGGGGCAATGGGTTAGTCAGCCTTCCTCAAGCTCCATTTCCTCCCTTCCCCCGCCCTCCCCCATACAATGGTACAATGGCTTTAGGATGGAAGGATTTATCTCGGCTCATGGTCTCAGAAGGACAGGCAACCATAGTAGAGAAGATACAGTGAAGTAGCTCCATGGTAGCTATGTGGGGTGTGAGGAGGTGGCTTCCCTCTGAAAACCCTTCCTAGGTGTAGTGTGTGTGTGTGTGTGTGTGTGTGTGTGTGTGTGTGTGTGTGTGTGTGTGTGTGTGTGAAGGCCAGAAGACCATCAGAGTTGTCTTTGTTCAGGCTCTGTCCACTTTGTTCTGTGGGGAATCTGGTTTTGGTTTTTGTTTTTTGTTTCTTTCTTTTGAAACAGGGTCTCTTACCGGCCTGGAGCTTGCCAAGTAGGTGAGGCTGGCTGGCCAGCAAGCCCTAAGGATCTGCCTGTGTCTGCCTTCCCAGTACTAGAATTACAGCTGCAGGTCGTGACACCCAGCCTTTTAATATGGTTTCCAGTATTCTGACTCAGTTTTCTGTGCTTACAAACACCTAACCAACTGAGCCATCTTCTCAGGCCCTAGAACAGTGAGTGGTTCTCAACCTTCCTAACACTGTGACCCTTTAGTACAGTTCCTCGTGTTGTGGTGACCCCCAACCATAAAATTATTTCCTTGCTACTTCATAACTGTAATTTTTCTTCTTTTGTGAATCATAATGTTAATATCTGATTTGCAGGATATCTGATATGCAACCCCGTGAAATGGTCATTCAACCCCCACTAAATGGGTCAGGACCCAAGAGGCACAGTTTGATCTTGCTAAGTTCTGTGGGCTCAGCTGTCTGTCCATCCTCGCTCTTTTCATGTAGTTGTTAGGTTGCAGCTGGGCACATGGCAAATCAACCTGGGGAAACCAGGAATTACTGACTCTGTTGCAGCTAGATATGGCAAACACTTGTCACCTATGGAAGGCGCATTGCTGGGTCAAGGACATCAGGCAGAGCTGCAAGCCCCTCAGGCTAAACCCCTTTCCTGGCACCAGGACAGTAGAAGGAGCCTATAACACAAGACTAATACCCCCGGGAAGAATGAAACATTCAAGTAGAGAAATCAAGGATCAGAGTGGGAGCTCCCGCTCACTTAGCTCCCTCACTCAGGCGCTGACACACAAGAGAGAAAACAATTTCCATTTTGTTCAAAGCTACCTGTCCTGGGCCTCCTTGTTACAGCAGTCAGCCTTCACTTTCACTAACATAAGCATTGCTTAGGCATGTATACAGCTCTGGTGCTGTCCCTAAGCCACACAGCCATGTCCTGGACAGAGGGTGCGGCCACATCTCACACTCCAGGAGCTGGGTCACACGCATGTATCCATAGCCCTGTCCCATCCCACTCCAGGTCTCTTAGTCACTATTTATTGCCTTGTCTTTATCCGCAACACAACTCCTTCATCCAACAAAATGGATAAGCCCCACTTGAGCTAGGATCCGGGCTGGTCCTGGACTGAAGTCATTGGAGAAGCAGACATGGCTCTGGAGGCAGGAAGCTGCTGGGCAGAAAGTTCTGGGACTTCGGTCTAGCTTTTAAAGGGTTTGGTCGAAGCCCTTTCTTTGCCCAGCTAATATCTCCTAGCCATAGCACTCACCAATATGTCACCCTGGCTCCTGGCCCCTGGCTCTCGACATGTCTCAGCATTCCCCATGCTCCTCAACATGGTCCTTTACGGGAAGGACCAGCTTCTCCGAGCCTGGAGAAACAGAACCCTGCCCCTTCCTTACCATTACCAGATGCATAACCTCTGTTTTAACGAGATCCTGTTAGAATTACATCCTCAGCCTTGGCTGCGTCCAGCCACCTGGGAGGCTGCAGACTGCATGCTCAGGACTGCCCCCAGAGACTCTAATTTAGTTGACATAGGTTTTGAGGCTGAGTAGTAGAATTTCCCAGAAGCCCCTTGGATGAGTATAATGTTGAGATGTCAGCTTTAAATATTTTACATATATGTGTACACATGCACACACACATACATGTACACGAACACACATATATACACGCACTCTTATGCACATGCTCACACACCCTGGAAAATGAAAAAAATATACATATGACTGAGCTGCGGGCAGAGGAAAATGTTGACAACTGCGGGGGTTTGGATTCAAATGCTCTGAAGTGGAAAAACAAATTTCTTCCTGTGTCCAAGCCCAGAGGAGTCCTAAATTGAAATGCTTTTATATCTGTCCAACAGAAAAAAAGAAAATGGCCAGACTACCCCAAGCCCCATTGGCCTGAGGGCTGGGAAGCTTTCTCCCTGTCTCCTTGACTTCCACTGGTCATTCCGAGGTTGGAGCAGATGAAGCCCTGGGTATGAGGCCCAGGATCACATCAACCCTCTCACTCACTCAGGATGTTACTGGTCCTCCCTGGACTTCTAGTTGTCACGGCCCTAAGGGGCTGCTGTAAAGGATGGAGTCGTGTACACGTGGCTGTGAGGATGCTGAGCCCAGCAAATACACATGTGATACACCTGTTACAGATGCTGGCCCTCTTGGTCAGCAGCAAACTATCATTCTATAGGAAGTAGAACACACTTACCAACCCTCTGAGAGGGCTTCATCGGAGCTTTGCCATCAGGATCCTGGTTGGCTTCAGAGCTATGAGTCTGGCTTCTCCAGGCCTTCTACAAACTTGCTGTGCAATCTGGAAGTTTACCTGTCTCTGGGCTCCAATTTTTGATGAAGAGGGTGGAGCACAACCAGAATCTCGCAGGGTACCATACAGAGTCCTAGGTCCATCACAGACCCAAAGCCTTGGAGCTTAGCTTAGGCATGGGAACTTAGGGGGTCTCTCTCCCCAACTTTGGAGCCCTCAGAAGCCCCAAAGTCTGGGCTCCTTTTCCCACAAGAACTGTTTCTTTGCTGACATCTGGGAATTTTCCTTAGCTCTAGAGAGTCTTGCAATAGGGGAACACTACCTCCAACCCAATGACCAGCAGTTTGGGAAGGATACTCTGGAGGGCCAAGCAGGCTGTGCTTCTGCCTCTGGGGTTTGCATTCGGCTATTCAAGCCATGTACAGCCTGTCCTCCCTCCCCTGGTCTGGGCTGCTGGCCTCTGTGCACTGCAGCAGGCTGGCTCTGCCTAGTCACTCTGCATCTGCATCCTGCTCTGCCCTGCATTCTAACCAGCCTGGTACCTGCCTTCAAGTGCTGGCGTCTCTGCAGCCTTGCTGGGACACATGAGACAGAGAGATGTAGGGGCTCCTGCTAAGGATGTGGTGGCCAATACAGCCTTGCCAAGATTTGAAGGGAACGGGGAGGGGGAGAAGGAAAACAAAACAAAGCACTTCTTTCCCTCTGAGGAAGACTCTAGCCATAGAAGCTGAGACAGTTTGGTCCACGTTGTCATCATTCTGGATTTGGGTACAGAAAAATCTGGTCTGGGGATCTCCCCATTCCAGGCAAAGAGGGGAGATAGCCACCATGATTGGTGCCTTGTTCCTGGTGGTGGTGAGGAAAGCTTTGCCCCTTCCTGCTGTCAAGGTGAGCCTGCCCCCAGGAGGCCGCGATAGAAATCACAGGATCCCACAGGCATATGGAGCCTAGCAAGCTGGAGGCCACAGACAGGCAACACTAGGGACCAGATGAGGCTCACCTCCAGGGCTCCCATCATCAAAACAGCTGCTCAGGGCACCCTGGGGTGACTGGGAAGGGCCCCAAGGGAACTTTTAGGATGAGGGAAATAGTCTAGATTGACAGAGGTGGGGTGTAGAGAGCTGCGATGTGCCGCGCCCTAAAGATGGCGCCGGTTTCCACCTTCCACCAGCCCGACGGTGAGCGCTCTTGGTGGTAAACAAGTCCATATTTGGTTAAGACTGCTGATCTGGCTTGCTTCCGCATACATGGGCCTCTAAGATAGCACCACGTGGCTTTACTTGATTGGCTGTTCATTTAGTATTTAGCCTGTGGGTTGGGTCTGCCCGGGCATTTGGAAGACTGTTTTCAAGGGACCTGAATAAACTGCTTGAGAAGAGCTTTTGGGAGTTGCGTCATCCTTGCTGGTCGAGGGGGATGTGACAAGTGGTGGCCTGTACTGGAACCCAAAAAAGACTCAGAACTCCTGCAGTCAGGGGCAGCGCGCTGGTAAGTTCCTGGGATAAATTGGGACAATAAAGTTTCACGGAGATAGCGAACACAAGGTAAAGTTTCGCAGAGATAGCGAACATACGGTAAAGTTTCGCGGAGATAGTGAACATATGGTAAAGTTTCGCGGAGATTGCGAACAAAAGGTAAAGTTTCGCAGGGAAGCTGCGAACCGAAAGTAAATTTTTAATCATGGGATTGTCTGAGTCACATCCAATTTTTCTGGCTCTTCAGGAGCTACTTTTAGCTAGGAATTTGAAAATTAAGAAGTCTACCCTAGAGAGATTTTTGAATGAATGCGATTCCGTGGCTCCGTGGTTTGCAGTGTCCGGGAATCTTACAGTATTCTGCTGGGACAAATTAGGCATGGACTTGGATTTTGCTTGGGAGCAAGGTACTCTGAAGCATGGAGTAAGACCGATTTGGAAAATGGTGAGGAGTTGTTTAGAAGATCAGAGATGCTGTAATGCAATCAAGGAGGGAGAATCAGCCTTGGAACTGCTGCAAGGGGAAAGATCTGAGCAGGTAGACAGTGAAAAGGAAAGTAACAAAGGCGAAAGATCTGAGCAGGCAGACAGTGAAAAGGGAGGCAAAAAGAAAGTTCCTCTCTATCCCGATCTCACAGATTTTAGAGATTTTAGAGATTTTGAGGACACAGAGGGCACGGATTCTGAAGGGGAGCTACACGCTCTAATAGAACAGTTGGAGAGGACTGTTATTAGAAAAAGGGAAAAGAAAAGGGTAAAAGAGAAAGACACATTGGCGGCGGTCAGTGTAAGTAAAGCCATTGCCGCGGCGCCTTCAACTCCTCCTCCATATCCAGAAGCCATTCAGATAGATCAGCCTGTTCAGTCCCTGAAAGTAGGGAGATCTTTCTGCCCGGGGATATGGACACAAGTAAGAACAGAATTACAGTTTGCCCATCCGGTATACCAAGACCCACAAGGGAACAGGTACGAGGAACCGCTCGATTTTAAAGTAGTTAAATCCCTTGCAGAGTCGGTTCGTACCTATGGTACTACCGCTTCTTTTACAATGGCTCAAGTGGAAGCATTAAGCAGACATTGTATGACTCCGAGTGATTGGAGTGGCCTGGTCCACGCCTGTTTAAGTCCAGGGCAATACTTAGACTGGAAAGCTTTCTTGATTGAGTATGCCACTGAGCAAGCAGCCATTAATCAGAGAGATGGAAATCCAGCCTGGGATAGAGATATGCTGCTTGGGCAGGGGAGATTTGCCAACCAGCAGATAGGATATCCTAATCAGATTTATGAGCAAATAAACAAGATAGCTATCAAGGCTTGGAGATCTCTTCCTAATAAAGGGGAGGTGAGTGGGAACTTAACTAAGATTCTACAGGGCCCCATGGAGCCCTTTTCAGACTTTGTGGCACGAATGGTGGAAGCGACAGGGAAGATTTTTGGTGACCCGGATGCTGCCTTGCCACTAATAAAACAGTTGGTCTATGAACAATGTACTAAAGAGTGTAGAGCCGCTATCACCCCTTACAAGAACAAAGGGTTAGAAGCCTGGGCTGCATGGGGAAAACCACAGCAGCTGAAAATGGACAATGGACCAGCCTATACGGCACAGTCCTTTGTCTCCTTCTGTAACCAGATGGAGGTACAGCTTAATCACGGATTACCATATAATCCTCAAGGACAAGGAATTGTGGAGCGTGCTCATCGCACCTTGAAAGAATGCTTGCAAAAACAAAAAGGGGGAATAGGCCAGGGCCGTACCCCCAAGGAGAGAATATCTTTAGCTTTATTTACTTTAAACTTTTTCAATTTGGATGCTCAAGGCCGCTCAGCAGCAGACAGACATCAGGATTCCCATGGTCCACCTAAAAGCATGGTGAAGTGGAAGGATATTTTGACAGGCTCTTGGCAGGGGCCTGACCCCGTGCTAACATGGGCGAGAGGGTCTGTTTGTGTTTTTCCTCAGAATCAACAAGATCCAGTGTGAGTGCCTGAATGCCTTGTGAGGAAGATTCGTCATGAAGACCTTCCTAAGGATCCTGGTGATAGTAGCAGTGAGTATGTCAGGAATGACCGAGCCGAGATGGGGGATCCTGTCGATATTCCCAAAGCCGATGCCGGTCAGACATGATGCAACTGTGTTTCCACGCTTATTTAGCAGTAATAGAAGCCTAGGCTTACCCTACCTTCCCTTTGATGATCAGAGAAGCCCTATAGAGGGTAATAGAAATGTCAGCTTGAAGGGTAGTTTGTGCTTTTTAATGAGCTTCAATAGGTCAGATGATACAAAATGCATTAAATTGTCTCAGCAGTCAGCAGATTTTTTACCACAACTGAGGTTTGGGGGTAGGAGTGGTGGTTTGTTTTCAGGCAACGGTTCTCGCCTTGAAGGATGGTGGCCCACATGAGTCTCTGACCGGGACCCCCCCAGACAGCCACGCTGGGCACCTTTTTGTAGAGGATCCACAGGAGAGGAAGGACCTTTTCCCTGGACTGGATGTCAGGAGCGCAGAGCAGTTTGGGTTCAACAAGATTATTTTTCCTTTAGCCCCATGATTAGTAATATAGTGAATAAGTCTTGTACAGGAATGCTTGATATATCTACTAGGGATCCTCAACAGACTGCCACCAATCCTTTTGATTTATGGCTTTTGTGTGGAACAAATGGTAGCTATATACATTTGGGACCTATACTTATGCTTGGAGGAGGAATTTATCAAAGAGGTAGTTTTTCCCTAGGGTCCGCTACCAATCTGGATTTTTCTAGTGGTAGTGGCTCTGGTACTTGGAATTCTTTGTTTCATTCTTACCACAACAAGACCTTTTCAGCCTCGCCAGTATGTCTCTGGCCTCCTTTTCTGTGGATTGTAAGTAATGGGAGTGCATCCTTGGGTGAAGAAAAGTTAGTATGCACTCCGGGCACATGTTTTTATGCCCTATGCTGGAATGCCACAGCCTTTCCTGTGGCTGTGGTGACTAGAATGCCTCGATATGTACCAGTTCCTGTAGAGGCCCCTAATACCATGATGCTATTCAGGTTTAAAAGAGATTTTGGCATCACTGCAGCTATTGTTACTGCCATCACTATTGCTGCTGTGGGAGCTACTGCCTCAGCTATTGCCTTTCTAGTTCTATACAGACTGCCAATGCCCTGAATAACATCTCAGCCACTGTGGCACAGGCATTGGATACTCAGACCTCTATGAATTCTCATCTCAAAGGAGGCCTTATGATAGTTAATCAACGCATAGATTTAATAAAACAGATTGATTCTCTTTGGCAATTAGCACAGTTGGGGTGTGAGTGGAAAATGCAGGGTTTATGTGTTACTTCCATGTGGTATCAAAATTTAACAAAGGCAGCTAATCTGTCTAGGCAATTGTCAGAGTTTCTTTTACAGGATTGGTCGGCTGAATTTGAAAATAAGATGAGAGAGCTGAGAGCGACAATCGTCCACATCAACTCCACTCGGGTGGATTTGAGCCTGGCTACTGGTTTGACTTCCTGGATACAGACGGCTATGGATCATCTTAAGGAGTGGGCGGGCGTAGGCTCTTTGGTGATACTGATGATACTAGCCTGTCTGGTTTGCCTATGGTGCATCTACAAAATGAGAGCCACACAAAAGCGTAATGCAGCCATGATTATACAAGCCCTTGTCGCCATTGAGGCGGGCCAGTCCCCTCAGGCATGGCTCGCTGCCATGAAGCCTTAAATCTTCATTGAGCATAGTCCCTGCCCACTGAGGTATTCGTTCCATGGATATTAGGGTCTGGCAAGTCAATGACGGAGTTGACGGGTAAGTCTCGGCCACCTAAGACAGGGCAGTCCCGAGTGGGGAGGCTGACCCAGAGACGGGTAAGAGTTTGAGCTCTGCCCTCCTACAGGCTCAGGCCCACCGTCAGATCCCCAGATAGGGGGATTACGAAGCCTTTCCAGGGACTTCTACCAACTTTAGAAAAAATAAAAAAGGGGGAACTGTAGAGAGCTGCGATGTGCCGCGCCCTAAAGATGGCTCCGGTTTCCGCCTTCCACCAGCCCGACGGTGAGCGCTCTCGGTGGTAAACAAGTCCATATTTGGTTAAGACTGCTGATCTGGCTTGCTTCCGCATACGTGGGCCTCTAAGATAGCACCACGTGGCTTTACTTGATTGGCTGTTCATTTAGTATTTAGCCTGTGGGTTGGGTCTGCCCGGGCATTCGGAAGACTGTTTTCAAGGGACCTGAATAAACTGCTTGAGAAGAGCTTTTGCGAGTTGCGTCATCCTTGCTGGTCGAGGGGGACGCGACAGTGGGAGAGTAGAGATGTGCCTATTTTTTAAAAGAAATTTCAACAGGTGTACCTGGAAACTGTACGATTAAAAGAAGAATGAGGGCTGGTGAGGTGATTCGGTGGATTAAAGCACTTTCTGCCAAGCCACAACCTGCTGGGACACACATGGGAGAAGGGGAAAAACAGCTCCTGAAGTTGTTCTCTGACACACACACACACACACACACACACACACACACACCCAGAGCCTGCTGGCGGGCTGGGTTGCAGGGAACTTGAACTTAGGGAACAGTCTGGCAGCTCCTCTAGGGGTTAAACTCACACTCAAGACTCAGCAAGTTCACACCCATCACATACCCAAGAGGAATGAAAACACACATACAGGAATGGACACAGCATTCCATATTCTCTCTGTAGCCAAGGATGACTTCGAACTTCTGATCCTCCTGCCTCTACCTTCCCAGGACTGGGATTACAGGCGTGTGCTACCACACTGGACTTATGAACAGCTGGGGTCAAACCTCCTTGAAGGCTGGGTAAGTACTCTACCAGCTGAGCTCCAGCCCCCAGCCAAAAAGTGGAAAAGTGACAAGAGTCATCAACCACCCCACAAGTGGGTCGGCAAGCATGGCACAGCCAGACGGAAGCTGTGATGAAGCAAATGAACCTGGGTTTCCATGGGTCACATCCCCAGGGTCTGGGTTCCTCGGGGTGTTGTTAAATCCCCTTGCCCTATGGCTCTCCTCAGGAGAAGCTGGCCATTGGCAACAGCTGGCTGGCTAAATACAGCTGCTCTCCACCTGCCCTACTGTCCCCTGAGGACAAATGACAAATACAAGGCATATATTAGAGAAAACACCCACTTTTCATGTAAATGTCAGGGGCACTGTCTTGAAAGAACAAAAATCCCAAGTCTGTATGTCCTCAGGCTCCCTGGCTCTCTGAATTATTATCCCCAACAGCAGCATAGATGCTCTGGAGGTCGTGACCCTCGGGATGGGGGTAGCATGTACAAAGGTGGCCCTGAAGAATAAGCACAAGGACACTGAGGCTTTCTCTGGACACGAATCCCTCTTACCCCATGGGATACAGCTGCCAGTGTCTCAGGGACAGCTTTGGGTTGTCCAGGAATGCAAACTGGTTACCTGCCTCTATTTTGATTTCCCCAGCACCGTTAAGCCCAGCCTGGGTTTTTGTTCTTTGTAATTTTCAAAGCATTAGGCCCTGCAAAGCCCTCGGCCCTCTGTGCAGAGAAGCTCCTGGCTCTTGCACACTACCTTTTCTTCCCGAAGAAGAAAAACACGTGTGTGGAGACCAGGTGTGATCCTTCAGCAGCTGGAACCCGGTGTCCTTGACTGGAGTGAAGACACTGATTACTGTGCCCTAATATTCAGAAGCAAAATCCACCCAGACAGTCCCATGGGCAACCAGGCTTTTCCACTGCATGTTTTGTGCTGAAGACTCAGGGGGTGGGGGCATGGGCTCCTAATTGCAACTACAGTCTGGTGGTGGGGGACTATCTGTTTGAAAGACTGAGGATTTAAGTACTATATATCTTCTTCTTTCAGAGAAAACATTGATCAGTCAGATGAAACATATTTTGTTCAACAAATATTCGTGGAGAACTTACTGTGCATGAGGCACATGCTGGCTATCTAACTGGCATATTCTCTGGTCCTACTGTATTGTGCGGGGCAAATCTGTAAGGAAGGAGCAACGTGTGTGCATGTGCGTGTATTAAATCTGCCTCCCTCATCTGTTATAATCTAAGTGATGGAGGGTCAGGTGACTGGGAGCTTTGGAGGAGTGTAGAGTTGGAGAGAAGCAATGTTCTACCTTAGGCAACTGTCTTCCTCTAGTTTCAAGCTCTTCAGCTACCTTCCTAACAACCACAGGCTCCTGTTTCAGTTTTGAGACTCTTCTGGTTAGCTTCAGCTGTCAGCCTGACAAAGCCCAGAGACTCTAAGAGAGTCTCAGTTGAGGAATTGCCTTGATCAGATTGGCCTATGGACTTGACTACCGGGTAGTTTCTTGATTGCTAATTTGTATAGGAGGGCCCAGCCTACTGTGGGCAGCACCGTCCCTAGACAGGGAGCCCTGGGCCATGTAAGAAAGCTGGCTGAGCAGTAGCCAGATGGTAACTAACCTTCCTCTTCCTCTGTGGTTTCTGCTTTAGGTTCCTGCTTGAGTCCCTGCCCTGACCTCTCCCACTGATGGCCTGTGATCTGCAAGTGGGAGCCAAATAAAGCTTTTCCGCTCCAACTTGGTTTTGATCAGGATGTTTCTCATAGCAACAGAAAGCAAAGTAGAATCCAGACCATCCAGTTCCTACAGGTCCTTGGGTGGCTCAACTCTCTGCAAAAAAGGTTTAGGAGTGCACAGGTAGAATGCTTTCTCTGGGACAAGGTCACTTTAGGGCCACCAGGGCCCAGGCTATAACCCCAATGATCAGAGTAACAGTAGAGAAAGAAAAGGCTTAGGCCTGGTGCCAGCCCTAGGAGGAGCTTGTCTCCTGGAGAGATATTTCACAGGCCAACCTCTCCAACCCTCTACTTAAACCTCAGACCAGTGAGATGGCTCCACAGGTAAAACTGTGGGTACAGGTGCTGGCTGCCACACCTAGCAAACTGACCCAGGTCTGATGACCCAGGATCTTCATGGTGAAGGAGACAACCCACTCTTGGAAGTTGTCTTCTGACCTCCACATGCATGTTGAGGCATGTGCTCCTGAACACACGTGCTTTAAAATAATAATAACTATGTATGTAATATAAGCCCAACCTCACATCAGAGCCTGAAGATGGACTTGGTGGGGGGGGGCACTGACCTTTTTATTTCTCTTCCCACAATGTGGCCACGCTGATCAATCACTCGTCTGTTTTTCACTATTGGCCTGTTGAGGACGGGTGACCGAGCATAGCTTTTTGGGGCTGCCAAGGCCCAGTGTCCAGTCCTCCTCCAGTGACACTGACTAAGTGTGTTTGGGGTAGGTGACAATCAGAAAAGAGGGGCCAAGTGTGTTCCGCAATTTCCAGCCAGAGGAAACACATGCCCTGTCATTGAGTTTCCTCCTGGAGTAGGGTGGAAACTCAGGGGCAGGATCTGTGTTTTGAGCCAATACTTAGCATGAAGTAGTTGCTCAATAAACATTAAAGGCACTGAATATGTGAGCTTTCAGTGAAATGTCTCCCATTTTTCCAAGGAAGTAACTGAGGATCAATGAGGACCAGTACTCTCTGCTTCATCACAGACCTGGAAAGTGGACAGTGGGTCTTTCCAGAACCCCAAACTAGACATGTCAATATTCAGGGTTCCCTATCAGAGGCAGGGACACATAATGACTTCAAGGGCCCCTGCCCCTGCAATAAAGATGAAAATGCTATACTCATGGCTGGGCTGCCTAAAAAGTGAATATAAGCCACATAGATTCATGTTCTCCCGTTTATTTAAATGAAGACATTTAGCCAGATATGGGTATACGTGTCAGTCATCCTAGCACTCAGGAGGTGGTGGCAGGAGGATCAGGAATTCAAGGCTAGCCTTGGCTAGGTAGAGATTTCTAGGCCAGCCTAGAAAACAACAAACCCCAAAGGGCTGGAGCTATAGCTCAGTGGTTAGAGAGCTTCCCTAGCATGCAGGAAGGCCCAATTCATTTCAGCACTACATAAAACAGGGTTTGGTGGTATATGCCTGTAATCCCAGCATTCAGGAGGTAAAGGCAAGAAGATCAGAGGTTTAAAGCTAATACAGGTTGAGCCCAGCCTGGGCTGTGTGAGACCCTGTCTCAAAGAAAGAAAGAAAAAAAGGAAGGAAGGAAGGAAGGAAGGAAGGAAGTCGGAAAGAAAGTAAACAAGCAAGCAAGCTATTTTCATGGTTTCTTAAGTGTCTCTGTGGGCTGCCCCATGGTCCCTAATGGGGAACCACTCACCTTGTCCTCCTCAGCCCTGAAATCTGGCATGGTGCTCACACACAGGCTGACAGCTGTCGTGGCCACGAAGAGAATGGAGAGGCAGGCGAAGACCTTCCCAGGCAGCCCTGACTGTGGGTCCTCCACCATTTCACGAAGCTGGTTCATGCTGCGGGCCCAGCGTGAAGAGTGCACTTCGGGGTGGCAGGCCTGGCGCTGCTGCTGGCGCTGCACAGCCCGCTCCCGGTGCAGCTCGGCCGCCTCCTCCAGCTTCTTCAGCAGCTTTTGCAGGCAGCAGCGCTCCAGGTTGGCTTCCTCGATGCCCCAGTAGCTCAGCTCTTCCTGGAAGGACAGAGCGCACATCTCCCGCAGGAGCACCAGCTTTCCCGCGGACAGGAAGCTCACAATCACCCCAAAGGCACTGGGGTTCCTGTCAAAGAAGAACTCGTGACTGTTCTCATCATAGTCATCACAGAGCTGCGTGATCTCCTCATAGCTGCGACAAAGCCGGAGCCTGCTCAGGCGGTTCAGCGGGAAAGCGTCCAGGGTGCTCCAGGGCAGTAGGTACCGCCGGCCACCCACATTCACCAGGATCTCCTTCTTCAGGTCTGTCTCTGGAGAGGCATCCAGGGTGCCCACCTTTCGGGCCCTGTGGTAGTAAAGCCCCTTGACTGACTGAGGCTCTGGACGAGGCCAGAGCTGGCTCATGGGGCTGCAGGAGTCGAAGTGATGGTGTCCAGGATGCAGGTCTCTGTCTCTGGAAGACATGGGCATTGCCTCAGGCTGTCAGGCCGGGGAGCAGTGGGCTCGCCTGCCTGCCTCCAGAGGGAGAAGAACAAGAGAAGGAAGGGAGGATGAGTCTCAGCAGATCCAGCAGTATAAGCATTGTTCCATTTGTGTATGGTAGCTCCAGCTGCTCCAGCCGTGACTGACCCTTCCACTTGCTTCTTGTTTGCTGGGCAGCCACTATATGCTTGGGCCATGCCATTGGACACATCCCTACCCCAGTGGAAGCATGTACGTCTATGACACCAATGTGATGCCCGCTACGCTAGGAGGTCCTGCACGGACGTCTATGACACCGATGTGATGCCCGCTATGCTGGGAGGTCCTGCACGGACATGTCTATCTCGGTGACACAGACACTTTGTGGATAGATATGTGAGTGTTGGACCCTGAGCTGTGCTATGACTCACTGTGTGGTCTTGGGGATGTGGCTTCCCCTCTCTCTTCTCAAAGGATGAGGCTTGTGTCAACCCTGCAGGGCACCTTGTGTGTGTGGCCCTGTTCTTTTCAGAGAACCACAAAAGGAGCGGCTCAGTCTCTCTGGACCCTCTGCTTGTTCTATGTGAGTAGAAGGTTTGACCTTCCATACTGTTGAGCACAGGATGGGTCAGGGAGCAACACACACGCAGTGCCCATAATGGTCACTTCCAGACGCTCTAATGCAGCCAGTTCCTTTAACACACTCATGGCAACCATCCCATGAGGTAGACAGGCTCAGTTCACCTTTGCAGATGAGGAAACTGGGGCCCAGCGTCTTGCCCACTGCTTAGCAAATGCAGTACAGTAAGGCTCAGTGAGGGTCAGCCACCAAACGCTCAGGAGCTGGGGATCATGACAGCTTTACAAGGCACATGACTTTTCACGTGAACCCGCAAAGGCTTCACCCCTGGTTCTCTGTCTAATTAGCACTATGAGAGCGGAGAACACCTCCCACTTTTTTGACTCGTTCCTACTCACACATGCATTTTGTGTTTGTCTCAACCACCCTTGCTGTGTGACCTTGAAGTGGCTACTCACCTCTCTGGACTCTTTGCTTCCAAGTCTTTTCTCTTTGAAGCAAAGAGTCTTCTAATGCTCTCTGTTTTGCAGACCTATTTAGGGGCTTCGCTTAGGACAAACATTTTGATTTTAGCTTGCTCACATATTTTAAAAAATTATTATTTTTGCAACATGTCTCATCCTCCGTATTGTGTGACCATTTCTTATGCTATTCATCCCAGCCAGAGCTGTCTCCAGGCACCTATATCCTTACATTGAGAGGCATTTCAATCGGGAGCCAGCAGAAATAAAAGTGCCTTCCAGTTTCAGGGCCAGCTGGATTCTGGTGGACAGTGAGGAGCGAGCGAGTCAGGGCTGCTGCGTTTCACACTCATGCTGCTGCGGTGCCCTCTGCTATTCTGCAGGCGTTACTTGGTTCATAGCACACAGCCAGTGGGCGGAGTGCAGTCTGCAGAGAGAGGAAATCCAGGGAGTTCTTTCCAAGCTTTCTCAATTTCCAGTGCAAAAAATGAAGACCCAGAGTGCTGAAGGGACTCGTCCAAGGTCACACAGCAAACCTGAATTCAACCCAGGACTCTTCCTGGCTAGGGGTCCTCCAGAGCCGGAACCTTGCCCCTTCTCCTTGCACTGAACAGATGTGATTTTACAGTCTTTGCTCCCCCTAACAGCTGGCCAGCAAAACTCCTCCAGAGCCTGGGGAAAGTAATTCACTCCAAACATCCCTTCTGCCAAGCTGTTTTACCCTGCTCTAGGACATCCCACCCCAGAACGAACAACTACCTCCCAAGTTGAACTCACCTCTTGTCTTAGGAAGCATGTTCCCAGCCAGTTCTCTGCCGGGCATGGGTAGCCCATGTCTCAGTGACCAGGAAAAGGACCAGGTTTGTGACAGAGAGGTAGAGGAAAATAAAAAAACAAAAACAAACAAAACACAAACCAAAACCAACTTCCAACATAGCAGTCCTGGCAGAAGGTCAGTGTCCAATCCTTCTCCAGCCTCCTCTATAAAGCAGAAGTTTATTCATTCTGAATCTTCAGAAGAACAGGGGTGCAAGGTAGCTTTCTAGAAGGACTCCGAAGTCCCTCTTCCTCCTGAAAGCCGAAGGTCCCGATGCTGCAGGGAGCAGGGCCAGCTCTTCTGCCTCAGCAGCAGACTTGGTGCTCCAAGTCCCATGGGGACAGCCAGCATGGTCCTGCCTGGGATGGGGGGTGGGGGTGCTGCCGGGAAGAGCTTAGTATTAATCTCTGCATCGGCCAGGCAGCAGGCAGGACCAGTGGCTGCTCTGCCAACCACCGAGGAAGGCAAGGAGCTGAGCTCAGGAGGAGCTGGGGCAGCTGGGGACCTGGGGACCAAGCGATTACAACCTCATGCTGTACTAAGGTGGGAAGATGCCTCAGTAAGGGTTGCAGGGAAGTTTTCAGGTTGAGACAGACTGAGCCAGCTTCAGAGCCTAGGGTAGGTACTTGGGAGATGGCGTAAGGGGTTAGGAATAGAGAGGCTTGGGGCCAGATCCCAGCTGCCAATGTGAGTGCCCTCAGGAAGGTGGGTTAGTGCCTTCATACTTGGTTTCCTTATCTGTAAAACGTATATGAGGGGCAGGAGGCTCTCAGGATATAAAATCCAAGCCATGAGCTTCTCCTGTCCTGGGACCTTTTCCCTGGGTGTAGATGGGGAGAGGACGATGCCACAAGCAAGCTTTTGCTGTGTGTCCTTGGTGAGTCACCTCACCTCTCTGGGCCTCAGTGTTCTCACCGGTCAAATGAGGACAGTGGGAGCAGTAAAGGCTGAAATTGCAAAAGCATGTTAATGTAGGGCTTGCTGTCCCTGGGTCCTTCATTTTCTTAAAAGGTTTTGCAGCCAAATGACCTTCAAGACTTCCATTCTGCATCTGAGGTCCCCAGAGGCTTGTTCAAGGTCAGCGTGCTAATTGGCAGATGAGCCAGGTTAGGATCATCACTGAATGCAGACAAGATCTGATGTGGGGGGTCCAGGAGCAAAGGGCCAGAGCCTGGCCATCCTCAGCTCTCTGGAAGGAGCAACAGAACATTCCCGTGGCCAGGCAGGGGGTTGGAAGAATGTAGGCAGCAGTGAGAAGCTGGCAGGGAGTGGAGGGGGGGCAGGGGTTCTCAAAGAGTTTTATGGGAACCTCAGAGTTCTGTAGAAATGCTGAGAGGCCTGCTGGGTGCCAGGACAAGAACTGGAGACTCCGCCTGTTTTTTCTCCCTTCCCACAGCCCCTTCCTGATGCCTGACCACAGTCACTACTGCGGCCCAAGGCAGAGAGACCTGGCATCTTTGTGAGGGGTGCCGAGGCTCTGACCCCCTTCTCTGACTCTCCAGTTCTCTCAGCATCTTTAAGCCAGGCTCCAGAAATCTCCCTCTCTGGAGGGGGCTCTCTGTTTTCCATCTGATCTAGTTCCACCTTAGTCAGGGCTTTTATTGCTGTGCTGAAACACCATTACCAAAAACAATTTGGGAAGGAAGGAGTTAATAGGCTTACAGGCCCACAGTACACTGAAGACCACCAAGGCAGGAACACAAGCAGGGCAGGAACCTGGAGGCAAGAACTGATGTAGTGGCCATGGAGGAATGCTACTTATTGGTTTGTTTCTCATGACTTGCTCAGCCTGCTTTCTTTATAGAACCCAGGGTCACCATTTTGGGTGGGGGAGATATATCTCTATCCACAATGACCTGGACCCTCCTCCATCAATGACTAATTAAGAAAATGCCCTACAGGCTTGCCTACAACTTAACCTCATAGAGGCATTTTCTCAAATGAAGTTTCCCTCCTCTCAGACGACTCTAACTTGTGTCAAGTTAACATAAAACTGGCTAGCATGAGTCCCTTAAGTGAACCTCTGTCCCCAGAGTCTGTCTTCCTCTCTCAGTTCTCTCTGAGCACGCAAGGTCCCAATGCCAATCTAGAATCCACACTCAGGCCTCAGTCAGGAAGGCTCTTGCTATGTAAGTGTGCAGATCTAAATCTGAGCCCTTACACCCATATCAATCTGCTGAAACAAGTCAAGTATCCCTGTGCCAGGGAGGCAGAGGCAGGAAGATCCCCAGGTCTTGCTGTCCAGCCATTCTGACTTAATTGAGGAGTTCTAGGCCAGTGGGAAGACTTTTGTGGGGTGGCCCTGCGGTTCCCGCTCAGGGTTAGGATTAGGTTCTGCCTTGCCTATACAGCCAGGCCTGCTATGCCACGGCCGTGTGACCCCAGACAGGTTTTCTTTCTTTTCTGTGCATCAGGTGGCTTAGATTTTGAGTTCCCTGGTCTTTGTGAGGAGCAAGTGACTTGTCAGCCACAGAACAAGTCACAGTGCCTGGCATGCCGCCAATCACGTCCAGGAGTTTTGAGCTATTTTCTCTCTCAGCATTCTTTGTTCCTTCTTACAGCAGCGCAAGCATCCCTAATGGAGCACACGCATACAGGGACACCTAGGCCGGGGCTGATGTTGAGCGGTGGTGTGTGGTACACTGACTGGCTGGCTCTCTAGGGAGAAATCTTCCTCATATATGGTGTCTGCCAATTCTGTAGTGTAAATACCCCAGCCAATATCAAGTGAACTGCATTGCTCTGTGCAGGGCTGGGGAGGGAGGTGAAGGATAGAATCTTGCACACCTGTGCTAGTGGGTTCTGGGATATCACTGAACTCGTGGCTTTCCAGCCTGGAGAGGGAAAGGCTCCCCAAGGCAGGGCTCTTGGTCAACTCTGGCTGAGCAACAGCTTTCAAGCTTTGACTAAGTATTTCTGTAATGGGGAAGTGCCCTGCATGGTCTCCCTGGGATTCTGATGGACAGCTGGGATGACGGTATGGTTCAGAAAAGGTAGAACCCTGAAGGCAGTATTCAGATTAAAGGTTGGTGGTGTTTAGCCACACTTAGGGTTCTATACAGGTTCCCTCTCTGTACCTCCCCTTCTCCCCAGGATCCACTGATCCTATCATGGCTGTCCCCAATGACTGCAGGCCTGATAGGCTACCACTGCCATAGGGCATGTATGCAGAGCTTGTTCTGTGTGGTTTGGGATGAGCACAGCCAGGCAGGCTCCCTTCCCGAGAAATAGTTGTCCCCTCCAGCAGCTGATTTGCAAATGCCTCTCCCAGGCCACAGTGGGCAGGTGGACTGTGGTCTCCAGAGTAGTCCAGCTGGGATCTGTATCAGGCATTATCACCTGGGTGGCTCTGGGCTCAGCGGGTTGTGGAACACAGACTACCAAGCAGCACCTGGTGTCACTAGGGGATGAACTAGAGTTTCAGGGGTGCCTATAATCTGGTGGCAGGAAATTTCGGGCCAGTGTCAGTCTCTAGGAGAGGAGTCCCCTCAGGGTGAGAGGTGATGGCAGTGGTAGTATGGGGGTGGGTGTGTGCCAAATGGCAGGGGGTGAGAACTGTCAGGCCAGGGGGCCAGTGCTGTGGGCAGCAAGGAGCCGCCTCCTAGTGTGCACAGCAACAAGGGACTCAGACTCCTGTGGGGTTTTGGCATTCCTCATACGCTGCTCAACTTTTCCTATACCCCATAACATCACATTAAGAAGTTGTTTTCTTTGTAAAGCTGTAGGGACATATCTATCATCTTGCCTTGGGAATCTTGGCCACGAGGTGTTCATTTAATCTGCAATTGGCACCAACTCTGGAGAGGTGGCTGCAGCATGACAAGACCAGACAGCTTGCCTTCAGGACAGTCAACTATCTCCACGGCGAACTTGGCTTGAGACAAAATGGAGATGGTAAACACCATCCACAGGAATCACATTGTTTTTCCTCATTACTTGGAAGCTTTGGGAGCATATAGAATTCTGTATCTTTTTTTGTTTTGTTTTGCTTTTTGTTTTTGAAGACAGGGTTTCTCTATGTAGCCCTGGCTGTCTTGGAATTCACTCTGTAGACCAGGCTGGCCTTGAATTCGGAGATCCACCTGCCTCTGCCTCCAGAATCTTGGGATTAAGGGCGTGCGACACCATGACCGGCTGTGGTTTTCCCTTTTGACAGCTAGGTATCTCGTGGAGATTAAGTGCTCTGGAACCATCCTACCCAGGCTCAATGTCCAGGTTTTAATTTCTGTCTTTGCAACCTGGACCAAGTTCCTCTGCTACTATGGAGCTGTTTACTCATCTGTAAAATGATAGGCCCATAATACCCACCTCAGGGGAGTTGTAAGGGTGAATGAAGACACTCGTGTAAATAAAGCATGTGTTGGGTGTAAGGCAAGCAGCTTAAGGATCAGTTTTATGATTTTATTAATAACTCTTAAAGAAGAAAAATGAATGTTAGGTATTCCTGATATGTGACCTCAGTGTGTGTGTGTGTGTGTGTGTGTGTGTGTGTGTGTGTGTGTGTGTGTGTGTGTGTGTGAATATGCCTCCCCAATAGCAAAAGTCCCATTTTCTTGCTGGAAAAACTTCCCAACTTGCTCTCTCTCTCTCTCTCTCTCTCTCTCTCTCTCTCTCTCTCTCTCTC
>CAJQZJ010004953.1:3953396-3990842 GCA_907164525.1 Lophiomys imhausi | reverse complement strand
CTCTCTCTCTCTCTCTCTCTCTCTCTCTCTCTCTCTCTCTCTCTCTCGAGCTGTTTGCTCCAGACATATTCTGTCTTCGTGAAGGTTTAAAATCTAGGACAGAGCTTTTCCTCAGAGGGAGGGGGAAGGTCACAGGGACATCTGCTGTCCTTGTCCTCAGTGTTCTACATCGAGGACTTACTCGGACAAGACTGAGACACCACAGCAATAACACAACTGGCCTGATTCTGTTTTTAATGCGGCTCCTTGCACTTTGCTGAGACACGGAATTCTGTATCTTAAAAGGCAATGCTTTGCCCTGCTGCTTTTGATAACAATAAAAATGTTGGCTTTTGCACCCATGGAAGGACACACAGGGATAATCTGATGTAGATTTAAAGCAAGTCTGGCTGAGGAACCAGCAGTGGAGGAATAGGTCCCAGCAGGACTAGCAGGCTGAGACACCCTACCATGAGTGTGCTGAGAGGACAAGGTTGGCCTGGGTCTGCTCTGGCTCCACTGCAGAAGGTACATTTGAACCAGAGCCAGAATTTCATTTTTATACACCTAGTACAAGATCTGGCATTGACATTGATGAAGGGAGGGATTGAGGGATAGATGGAAGGATGGGAAGATGGAAAGATGGATGAAAGAATAGAAGGATGGATAGATAAATGGAGGGAGTGGAGGATGGACACACTCATATCTAGCCTTTTTTCTGATGCCCCAAGGTGCTTGAAGTCTTGGACTTCAAGGGTCTTGAACTATCAATTTACTGCTCTGTGCTTATACAAATTGGCTGAGAGACACTTTGAGTCAAGGTCAAGGTCACTTGAATATGGTCTTGATATCAGACAAGACGGAAGGTTGTATAAAGGTGAAAGGCGGGACGCTCTGAATCAAAGTAAAAGCAAGTGTTGGATTTACAATAGAATCTTGCTTGGCTTCAAAAATATGTCTATGCACAAATTGAAATGCCACTTTCAAAAATACAGCCTGAATAAGCTACGGAGAAAGCAGATCTGAGTTAGCATTCTTGCAAATAACTTCCCATGTTCTCTGTAACAAGGGTGAATTATCTTTGGGTTGACAGAGCAAAGCTGTAGACTGGTTAACATGGAAACAGCAGGAATTTACTTATCACCACTCTGGAGGCTGAAAGTCCAAGACCAAAGCCTTGGCATGGCTGGGTTCTGGGAGGGCTCTCTCTACACTGTGGTCTTTGGCCCTTGTGTGTGAGAGAGAGCTGGGGTCCCTTTTATACAGATATTAATCAACCATGTGGCCTCATTGCTTCCTAACCCCATCATCTTAGAGCTTAGGGTAACAACCTCAGCACCTGTGGGGAGAGAACACAAGCTTTAAATCCAGAACCATTCTCTCATAGTGTTTCACAAAATGTATGTGTATATAAAATCTCAAAGGCAAACTTCAACTCAACAAATAACAAATACATAATAATTTGGTGAACAAATGTTCTGATCCATTTAGTGACAAATGGTTGAGAGCTTGTGGCCTCCTCTCCATCATGGACTCAGTTTCCTCAGGAATGCAGACAGAGGCAGAGGAGACAGACAGTGCAGCAGCTGGTTTTATGTCAACTTAACACAAGTTAGAGTCATCTGAGAGGAGAGAATCTCAACTGAGAAAATGTCTTCTTAAAATTTGGGCTGTACACTAGCCTGCCCTCTGGCTGTGCTGGAACTCACTTTGTAGCCCAGGCTGGCCTTGAACTCAGAAATCTGCCTGCCTCTGCATCCTAAATGCTGGGACTAAAGTCATGCACCACCACTGCCTGTAGGGCATTTTCTTAATTAGTAATTGTGGGTAGTGCCATCCCTGGGATGGAGGTCCTGGGTTGTAAGAAAGCAGGCTGAGCAGGCCAGCAAGCAGCGCTCCTCCATGGCCTCTGTCTGCCTCCAGGTTCCGGCCTTGCTTGAGTTCCTGCCCTGTCTTCCTTTAATGACGAACTGTGATATGAAAATATAAGTAAAATAAACCCTCCCCTTGAGTTGCTCTGGGTTATAGTGTTTCATCACAGCCATGGAAACCCTAAGACAGAAAGGAAAGAAAATCTGCATATTGTCTTTCCACAGACAAGAGCCGCAGCCTAGACAACATTGCCATCATGTCATTCAGCTTCCTTTTAGGGTGAAAAATTCCCAGGAGAACTTTTTTTTTTTTTTAAAGATTTATTTATTATGTATACAGTGTTCTGTCTGCAGGTATGCCTGCAGGCCAGAAGAGGGCACCAGATTTCATTATGGATGGTTGTGAGCCACCATGTGGTTGCTGGGAATTGAACTCATGACCTCTGGAAGAGCAGTCAGTGCTCTTAACCGCTGAGCCATCTCTCCAGCCCCACCAGGAGAACTTTCTAAAGGAGGAAGGATTGATTTTTTTTTCCAGGTTGTGGGAAGACAGCATCATGGTGGCAAGTGTGATGGAAAGGAAGAGAAGGGAGGGGGGAGGGAAAGGAAGAGAAGAGAGATTAAAGCAAGACACACCCTTCAAAGAAATGCTTCCACCTACACACACACTCACTGTCCTGCTTCCAACCAGACCCCACCTTCTAAGATATCTGTGGCATCATCCAACTGTGATCCCATTGATTAGGTCTCAGCTTCCACTCCCTTGTCAATGACTGACCCACCAGCTGAAGACCAAGCTCTGCCATTTGAGTCTTTGGGGGGTTGGGGAGCACTTCATATCCAAGCCATAAGAGTCACAAAGCAGCTGGGGTCAGTGTGAGTCTGGATACAGGCATCCTGAGCTGGTAGCTGGAAAGGCCCACTGTGTAGCCTCATCCTTTCAAGACAGAAGAATTAATTTGCAAATGTGTTTGCTGATTTGCAAAGTGAACTCCCTTTCCAAGGTAGAGATGACAGCTAGCTGGCAGCTGCCCACAGGCTTCTGATTCCTGACCGGTGTATTCCTGGTATCTGGGAATATGATGGTGTGACAGCCCTGTCTGGCCTTCTGGACACCCCAGAAGGTGTCCCAGGATCACTGCAGCAGTGTGCTCTGGTCAATCCAAAGACCCTTTTCTATATAGAGTCTTTGCAAAGTACAGAGATCGGGCTCTGCGTGGTAGCATATGCCTTTGATCCCAGCACTTGAGAGCAGAGGCAGGTGAATCTCTGTGAGTTCAAAGACATCCAGGTCTAGATAACATGTTCAAGGCCAGCTGTCTACGTAATAAGACCCCGCCCTTCAAACCAAACAAAACTATGGAGACCAACATGCTCTAGGCCTTTGGGACTGGAAGACCAGGCTCTTCCAGAAGACCCAGATCTTCTTGGCCCACCAAGCTGTTCTGTGACACCTTTGAGAGACCCTTGTGTTCTTACAGCCACCAAGAATTATGGCATGCAGAGTGTACTTGAGTGGGGCCATCTCTGGTGGCCCAGCATGCAAGGGAGGAAGACAGAAGTCTGGTTGAGAAAAGGATCATACTGATCTGAGTCAAGACCCCATATGCTCTGTCTGGTTCAGGGCAAGCCCCAGCCAACCACAGTAGACCTGACCACAGCAAGCCTGAATCCTGGTTACAATGGCTCTGAAAGGCCCAAGAGACAATGGGGATAGGGACTCCATAGCCACTGCTCAGCTCTGGAACCCAAAACTTGTCTCTGTCATTTGGAATGCCTGGTCCAAGGCTGCCTGGAACCTGTCTGAGTTTGCTTCTATTGCTGTAATGAAACACCATGACTAAAAGCAACCTGAGAAGGAAATGGTTTTATTACATCTTACAGCTTGTAGCCCATCATCCAGAGGAGTCAGGAAGTAGGGAACTGAAGCAGAGGTCATGGAGGAGTGCTGCTCACTGGCTTGGTCAGCCTGCTTTTTTCCCTCCCAAGACTGAGTTTCTCTGTGTAGCCCTGGCTGTCCTAAACTCACTTTGTAGACAAGGGTAGACTTGAACTCACAGAGATTTGCCTGCTTCTGCCTCCCAACTGTTGGGAGTAGATGCATGCACCACCATCCATGCCAATTAAAGACAGCTGTGAGCTGCCATGTGGGTGCTGGGAATTGAACCTGGGTCCTTTGAAAGAGCAGACAGTGCTCTTAACCACTGAGCCATCTCTCCAGCTCCCAGCCTGCTTTCTTATAGCACCCAAGGTCCAGGGGTGGCACTTTCCACAGTGAGCTGGGCCCTCTCATGTCAACCATCAATGAGGAAAATGCACCACAGGCTTGCCTGCAAGCCAGTCTTGTGGGGGCATTTTCTCAACTGAGGTTCTCTCTTCCTAGGATGACTCTAGCTTGTGTCAAGCTGACATAAAACTCATCAGCACAGCTCTCCATGATTCTGACCTCCAGGTAGCTCACCCCCAGCCACCAGCCACCGTTAGCTCTGGGGAGAATTTAATTGCTTTCATATTGCTTAGACCTTGCTAAGTCTGCAGGCACTGGGGGCTTTGAAGATTATAGAATGAAAAGAAGTTAATTATTTAAAGAAACACATTTGAAGTAGGGCAAACCGAACTTCGATTAAAAACCCAGAGTTCTAAATTGCCAATTACCTGAAGCAAGTTCTTCATATGTAGCAAATGATGAACAGGGAATGATCTCTATTTCAGATGTTCTGACTGACACACCCTGGCTTGGGTCTATCATTCCAGTCCTGTACATGAGGAAACCTGGGCACAAAGAGGTTGGGCACCTCGCCTTGGGTCCCACAGTTTCAAAAGGCAAGAGCAGAGATTTGAATTCATATCTTTGTCCCTTCCTCAGGGTACTACTGGGATAGAAAGATGTATTCATCCTGAGAGAAATCGGTCCCCAGGACTCTCTATAACTCTGGGTGATCCTATGCCCATTGCACCCATCAGAGGCTGAGAAGTAACCATCTGTAGTGTGATGAGGAAGAAAAATAGGTTCCACGGTATCAGTGAGGACACTTAAGCTATGTGAAATTGCAGAAATGGCCCACTACAGCTCTAGTAGGACGTGGTCCATTAGTTATGGAAACAGTTGGCGAGGTCAGCGCCAGGAAGAGCCAACTTGATCCCTCTCCTCCCAGTGTCATGCTGGGCCTCACTCCGTGGTGGTGGTGCTGTGCCCAGATGGGAAATACAGCACTCCACGGAGCCTCATTATCCTGTCTGCTCAATGTTATTAAACACCCAGCATTGATGAGATTCTTTCTGGAGGACAAAACAGTAACTGTGGCTTAATGGGGAACATCTGCAATCACAGTTAATCCCTGAGTGATTGTACAGACCCACAGCGTGCCCCAGCTCCGGTGCCTCCGGAAAAAAGCGGCAGGTAGCTTTCTCCTCTGTCCAGCTCTACCCCCCTACTATCCAAGCCTTACACTGCCCCTCCTGTGTGTCCCTGTGGAGAGAACAGCCTGCTGACACCTCTCAGGTCAGTGCCAAGCGTCCAGTACACTTGCAGTGTTAAAACTGTCACAGAGGGCGGTAGGTTAAAAGGCAGCCCCCCCCCCAAATGATGCACTGGACTGCAACCTCAGTGTGTTTCTCTCTTCCAGAAAATACCTCAAGTAACATCTGACCACATATCTGGGTATCCAGTGGTCCAATCAAGGTGACATATGAAATTAGCTACTGTGAGATGGAATATTACACAGCTGTTGAGAATAAATTGATAACCCTCTAGTCAACAGAAGTCTGGGTCTCACTGTAGCACAGAGGTTGTCTCCTGGCCTCCACACATGTGCTATGGCATACATGCACACGCATGCACATACACTCATTCACCTGACTGCCCAAACAAAATATTGGAAACATCAGATTCAGGCTCAGCCCAAGGAGTGGCCTGAGAAGACCCCCCCACACACAGTTAACCAGCATTACCTTGGACAAGGACTTCTGAGCACAGGGCTCATCCTTCTTGTAACACTCTCATTTCTTCTCTCTTTCAGACCCTTGCTGCCACCATGGTGCCATAAAAGAGGGAGTCAGAGATTCATCCTGGGGGAGGGCTGCTTGCCCACCCCCAGCTCTTCAGGGTCCAACCAGCTATCATACCAGCTGAAGCCAACTCTTCCAGGCCAAGGACTTGGGAGGGGGCTGAACAACGCAGGAAGCCTCCAAATATTCTTCCACAGTGCCTGGCATCCCTACCCCACCAAGCAAGCAGGCATCTTCTTTGGGTCTGTGCAGCATCTTACGGTGTCTTTCCAGGCAGATTTCAGTGAAGGTGAGTTCCAGGATCTCTGGGATAATTCACTTCTTCTTTTTTTTGGTTTTTCGAGACAGGGTTTCTCTGTATAACAGCTCTGGCTGTCCTGGACTCGCTTTGTAGACCAGGCTGGCCTCTAACTCACAGAGATCTGCCTGCCTCTGCCTCCCAAGTGCTGGGATTAAAGGCGTGCGCCACCACCGCCCAGCCACTTCTTCTTCTTTAAGATTTTTTTTTTTTTTTTTTGGTTTTTCGAGACAGGGTTTCTCTGAATATCTCTGGCTGTCCTGGACTCGCTTTGTAGACCAGGCTGGCCTCGAACTCACAGAGATCCGCCTGCCTCTGCCTCCCAAGTGCTGGGATTAAAGGCGTGCGCCACCACCGCCCGGCCTTCTTTAAGATTTAAAAGTTTTTATGTATGCCTACTGCGTTTGTGTCTGTGTGTGGGTATTTGTATGAGTACAAGTGCTCATGGTGGCCAGAAAAGGGCATCAGATCCCCTGGAGCTGGAGTGATGGGTGTTTGTGACCCTGATGTGGGTCCTGGGAACAAAGCCCAGGTCCTCTAAAAGTTCTTCTAACCACAGAGCCTTCGCTCAAGTCCCACTTAATTTTTATTTTTTAAATTGTGGTAACATATAAGCAGCATTTCCTTTACCTTCTTACCATGTCAGAGAGTGCCAATCAGTGGCCCCTGGCATAGGCCACTGTGAAATAGCACTGGGTCAGTCACTTTTCTCATCTCAGTGACCAAGCACCTGATAAGAGTCAACTTAATGAAAGAAGGGTTTGTTTGGGCTTCTGGGTTGAGGGAGTATGACCCATCATGGAGGGAAGGCATGAGGCCACATCGGTGGAAGCTCACAGCTGGCCCTCCTCACCTCCTCTTGGCAGAACAGAAAGCACAGAGAAGACAGGAAGTAGGATGAGCCCATCACTAGAGAACCACTTCCTCCAGTCCTAAAGGCTCTACAGCCTCCCACAACAGCGCCACCACCTGGGAACAAAGTGTTCAAAAACATGAGCCCATGGGGGACATTTTGCATGCAAACCATAGCAACTGCTCATCTCTAGAACTTCCCTCATTTACAAAAGGCCTGGCTTACTTAATCCCTTTTAAATCTCTGCTAAATATTTCTGTAAAGTGCCCCTCATTCTTTCCCTGTGTCCAGTAAACATAGGGCAAGGCCCTACACACAAGACACAGGCAACAGGGACAGATCAGACACACAGTTGGACTACAGAGAGATGGAAGACATGGACAAGTCAAACTTGGGCTTGATCTTGGTCAAATGATTCCAAGGCTGAGCTCAGCTTTCTTCCCTGTCTGTGACACCAACACATTTTGGTGCCTCTGAGCACTAAAAGGAGGTGAGGAGGGCCAGCTGTGAGCTTCCACCGATGTGGCCTTATGCCTTCCCTCCATGATGGGTCATACTCCCTCAACCCAGAAGACCAAACAAACTCTTCTTTCATTAAGTTGACTCTTATCAGGTGCTTGGTCACTGAGATGAGGCCACCTTCAGTGTGTTTAACAACACAGGGCATACATGTCCATCTGAAAATGGGATACTGCAGACAGCACTGCTATGACAGGGTCGGCTCCCTGCTTCCTGCCCTCTCAGGTTTATGTTCAGAAATGGAATTGATACATATGTGTGAATTCCATTTTTGTTGATGTTGTTATTGTTGTTTTTAAGAACCAGAACTATACTATACTCTGTATAGCCCTGGCTGTCCTGGAACTTGATCTATGGATCAGGCTGGCCTCGAACTCAGAGGTTCATGTGCCTCTGCTTCTCAAGCACTGACTCCATTTTTAATTTAAAAAAAAATCTTCATTTCATTTATGTGTGTGTGTGTTTATAGTGTGTTATAGTGTATGTTGTGTGTGTATGTGTCTATAGTGTGTTATGGTGTGTAGTGTGTGTATGGTATGTGTGCTATGGTGTGCTTATGTAGGGCATTTGGTGTGTGTGGAATGTGTATGTGTAGCATGCATGAGTATACAGGTGCACATGCCCTTACGTACCCTTGGAGAAGCCAAAGCAGGACCTCAGGTTTCTCCCTCTCTTGCTCTCTGCCCTATTGCCTTAAGACAGGGTTTCTCACTGAGCTGGCAGCTCCCTCCAGAGCTGGGGTTAAAGGAACACGTGGCTATGCTCAGGTTTTTACCCAGGTGCTAGGACTCAAACCCAGGTCCTCCTGCTTTCAAAGCCAGTGCTGCTGCTCACTGAGACATCTCTCTGCAGTTTCTCTCCCCTGCACTCTTAAAGTGTTTCCTGTCCCTTGTCGGAAGTGCTGGTCACCACCTAGCTATGTCAGGCTCGCCTGCAGCGTTGCTGAAATGCTCCTTAACTCCTACTACTTTATGGGGAGCTGGGTTAACATTTACCCCATTCTCCAGATGAAACCACTGAGGCCCAGGGGGACTGGACACCACTGTTAGGGTTCTGTGGCTGGTGAGTTCACTTGCCCCTAGAGCCTTATTAGAAGGTAGGGAGCCATATCGAGGTCCCTCGTTCATCTCAGGACAGTTGGGCAACCCTTAAATTCAGGACAGGTGTGAGGGAGTGCGTGCAGTCTGCCAAGTTGCTTCTTTGGCCCCGGCACGTCGCCAGCCCATTTCTGTTTGTTTCTACCTCCCAATGCCTCCTTCACGTTGACCAGGGAGCACCACCTGCTCTATCCCTCATCATTGACAGCCTTGGTTTCCTGGTGCCGGAGTGAGACAGGCTGGGTTTAGCCACCTCGGGATTAGGGAGGCGCTAATGACTGAATATCTCAGCTGGGGATTTGATTGATCCCCTCCCAGCTCAGCTGGGGAAACTCCCTCACCCCTCCCTATCTGTCTGCCAGGTGCCACCTTTCCAATTACGCTAAGTGCTCATCAAGAGAGAACTAGCGGAGATAAAAGGCCAGTACTTAGGACCGCCTGGAACACAGCTGCATAATCTCATACCCATCCTCAGCTGTCACATGCCAAGAAAAGGTGCCACCGCCAGCCCTCCCTAAAGTCTAATCTTCTCAGGGTTCATAAAACCAGGGTCTTTGGTGGCCTTTTACCTCTGGCCTCCCGTCTCCCTTCCTAACCATTGGTTCCAGTCAAAGAGCAGGCAAATCCTTCCTGTTTCCACCCTCCCCAAGTTTAAGGGCTCCCCAACCATACAAAGCTGGGATGGGTGGTAGACCCCAGACCCCACTCCTGCTTTCGGATGGAGGTCAGCGCCTGAGCTCACTCTCCAGTGGCGCTCTCTGGGCCTCAGTCTTCTTAGAGAATGGGTGAATGGTGCCTTGGGAAGGTCCATGCCTCCTTCAGATCATTGAGGAAGTTTGAAGCATCTCAAAACAAACCAAGGACCACGGGATTTTGAATGTCAGCCTCTGAGCCCTCTCTAGGTTATCCAAGTTCCTGAAGCAAATGCTTGATGCTGACTTGATAACACTGGCAGCTCTTTTTTTTTTTTTTTTTTTTTTGGTTTTTCAAGGCAGGGTTTCTCTGTGTAGCCCTGGCTGTCCTGAACTCATTCTATAGACCAGGCTGGCCCTGAACTCACAGAGATCTGCCTGCCTGTGTCTCCCGAGTGCTGGTGTGCGCCACCACGCCCGGCCATTTCCTTTTCAAAACTGTTTTTGTTTTGTTTTTATTGAGTCCTATCCTGCTTTCACTATTTTAACTTCTGGTTTTCTAAGTTTCTCAAGGTCAAGTTTATGTTAAAAGCAAATATGTATGCAAATAATAGTGTTTTAATTACTCTTAAAATAAGAGCTGTTGCCGGGCGGTGGTGGCGCACGCCTTTAATCCCAGCACTTGGGAGGCAGAGGCAGGTGGATCTTTGTGAGTTCGAGGCCAGCCTGGTCTACAAAGTGAGTCCAGGACAGCCAAGGATACACAGAGAAACCCTGTCTCGAAAAACCAAAAAAAAAAAAAAAAAAAAAATAAGAGCTGTCTGTGCATGGTGGCACATGGCTTTAATCCCAGCACTCAGGAGGCAGAAGCAGGCGGATCTCTGTGAGTTCAAGGCCAGCCTGGTCTACAGAGTGAGTTCCAGGACAGCCAGGGCTGTTGTACAGAGAAATCCTATCTTGGAAAAACAAAAACAAACAAACAAAAAAACTAAAAAAGGAAAAAAAAAGAAAAGAAAAGGGAAGCCTGTGGCCAGCATGACCGGCCATTTAGAGTTAGAGCACATCTCAGAATGCATGCTAGTCTAAGCCCAGGCCTCAGGCTTCCAGAGGACATAGCAGGGCTTGACCATTTAAGGATTGATATTTCTGCTAAGATACATGGGGAAGAAACTGTTAGTGCAAGCCAGGTATCTTGGGGCACAGCTGTGATCCAGTGAAGAGCATGGTGGTTCAGTGCTAGCCTGGATATATGAGGTGTTCTCTCAAAAGGAGGGAGGGAGGAAGGAAGGAAGGGCATTGCCCTTGGGGCTGCTCTCATTTCTTAAGCAGGGAACATCCAGGGGAGTGAGTGAGTTTGGGAAGGGAGGGGATGTAGGCTGGGTGGGCTGTAGGCTGAGCAGTTACATGGAACAGCTGCAGCCACAAAGCCTGGCCCTGGACCTACGCTTTCCTGGGCCATTTCTCTGGATCCAGCTAGCACTGGTCAACAACAATCGCTTATATCATCCCATTTCCCATCTGAGGACATAGTTTGGCAATTCCAGGAATTTGTCCTGGAACTTGAAGCTGTCAGCCTTCTGTTACAGCCATCTGGGACCTTGGAGGGGTGCAGGTGTCTTAAATGACAGAGCTTTAAAATAGATAATTTTGATACTGGCAACTCCCAGGCAAAACAAAAACAAAAAACAAACAAATAAAAAAAAAAAAACAGCCATGGCTGTGATTTGATTTGATCTGGAAATGATGAACACACAGAGGGAGTAACACAGTGGGAGCTAGGCAGGTTTACAAACAGCACTTTAGAACAGAGTCTGGTAAACCAAGTCACATGCCACTGTGACAAGCAACAACACTCTGGGGCTGTTGGATGACTGGACCTTCTGCCAGAGTCCTGAAGATGACTCAGCCTGGGTGGATCTCACAAGCAGGCTGAGTCGAGCCAGGCTTGGAGGACTGAGCACCCTGGCTGACTCCATCCTCTGCACCAGAAGTCTGGGCCATGGTCACCTCTCAAGGGTGGAGGACAGGAGTACGAATTGAGGTGGGTTTTTAGGGCTACATCAATCAACAACTAACCTGGATCACGGCTACCTTCCTGCATCTGACTGTAAAAATCCTCTGAGCTTTCTAATCTTTCTTTCCTCCTTCTCTCCATCAATTTGCTTTGTTTGTTTGTTTTCAGGGTTTCTTTTAGCCCAGACTGGCCTCATCTCATTATGCAGCCAAGGATAACCTTGAAATTCTGATCCCCCTGCCTCTACCTCCTGAGATTCCATCTCGTCCCGTTTTTGCGGTCCTGGGAACCCAGGGCTTCGTGCAAGCACCCTACTCACCACGCCACATCCCAAGACCCATGTTTCTTTTTAATTAAAAAAATATATATGTGCACTTATTTATTTTATGTGTATGTATGTGCAGAAGCCTATGGAGAAGAAAAGAAGGCAGCTTCAGATTCCCTGGAATTGGAGGCACAGGTAGTTGTGAGCCTTCAAGTAGATACTGGGAACTGAGTCCCTGCCCTCTGCAAGAGCAGTTTGAACAGCTTTAAGCAGTTTATGTGCCACAAATCCACTCTGCTAGCTCCCGTGACTCAGTGGTCTATCTTCAGTATACTCAGACTTGTGCAGCCAACACCACTGTCTAGTTTGGGGACATCTCATCTTGTCCAAAAGAAAGTAGGCTCCTGTTTGCAACAACTCTGCAATGATAGTCCCTGATCCCCAACGCCAGACAACAATGCACAAATACAGGTTATATCCAAACAAAAGTGGTAATTGAAATATCTGCAGTGTGGTGGGAATGGGGTGGTGACAGCTAAGCATGGCAGGGATTGGGGAATGCTTGTGATGAACCCTTGGTCTGCTGTCTTGCGTTCACCTGCCCTGTGCACACCGTTGGCTTTGTGAATAGTGACCTTGGTAGTGTTCTCAGTTTAGCAACCCTGCTTTCTTGTTTTTGTGCTTCAAACAGGCCTGAGCCAAAGTCATTCATGATCACTATGAGAATACAAAAGGAGATGTGTTTTATAAACAGATGTAGGGGCAGGCCAGGCTTCTTTTGTGCCTGGGATACAGCTGCCCTGGAAAACTCATTCATATGGGGTCTCCAGAGCCTACTGCTCTAGCGCATGGAAAGCATCACCCTGCCTGGTGCCATGGGCCACAGCCACAGGGGATGCCACCAGGGAGGAGCAGAGACTTGTATTCTTGGGTCACCTGGGGATGGGGTGGTAGCCTACGTCACAGTGCATAGGGTTGTATGCTGGTCCCACGTGACCTAGTGACTCACTGGTGACCATCTTGTCTGGGGAGGTCACCCACACTCAGTCCTCACAGCAAACCTGGAAGGCAGGAGGCACTATTTCTGTTTTTCAAGTGGGGAAACTGAGGTTCAAAGATGAACCAAGGGCAGCCAGAGATACACAGAGAAACCCTGTCTCGAAAAACCAAAAAAAAAAAAAAAAAAAAAAAAGATGAACCAAGGGCTGTGCTTACCAAACACACAGAAGTCCTGGGCTCCGTCCCCAGCCATGAATGAATAACACCTGCTGTTGGTGTTATTGGTGCCATCTTTAATCCCAGCACTTGGTAGGCAAAGTTGGTAGAATTAGAAGTTCAAGGTCATCCTAGACTACCTATGGACTTAAAGACCAGCCTGAGCTACATGAGGCCCTGTCTAAACAAAAATCCCCAAACAAAATAGAACAGAAATAAACCAAGCCAGGGGCAGGAGCTGGCCATGGCTTCCAGTGTTCTTCCAAACTCATGGGTTGCTGGTGCTCAGTGGGGCACCTCCCTGCTGATGTCCCCATGATGACCTCATGCCTTGGAGAGCCTGGACACTGGAACTGAGCTGTGTTGGGACTGAACGCCCAGGGTGGCCTCTATCTGCAGGGCTTTGCCCAGAGCTCAGCATCAGTCTTATGCTTCCTCCCAACGTGGCTGCTTAGCAGCTAAGAGGAAAGTGCTAGGTTTCCCAGGCTTTCAAGCTTGGTCAAAATGAGTCACAACCCAGGGGGAAGGGGGCAAAACAAAGTTAGTGCTTGGTACCAGGCTTGGTACATTCGTGCTCCTGTGTCCATGCGCTCACGGGTGTGCGTAAATGGTTAAGAGGACTCTACCCTGGGCAGCCTGGGCTCAAATGTCAACTGTGCTTGCTAAGAGCAGGGGCTGCCACTGATGGTTTCTGCCTCAGTCTACCAAATGGCGATGGCGTTGATCGGTGAATCTCACTTGCTGTACGGACCCATTGATTTTGTCTGGAAAGCAATGAGCACCGAGTCCAGCAGAGCAAATTCTAACACAGCAGCTGTTGCTGTGGTTTTTGCACTGTGATGGTGACAATTACTGTGGCTCTCCAGGCCGAGGCGGTAGATGAAACAGGCTCTGCTTAAGGTGGTAGGAATTTCTGGCACCTGCTGCTTAGAGAACTGGAGCAGAAGTGGCCCGAGGGACAGACTCTGCCACCAGGAAAGGACTGGGTGGGTGAGGCTCATTCTAAGTCCCTCAGAGCAGAAGTGGGGCCTGGCTGAAGCTCTACTGCAGATTGCCAGGGTGTGGCTGGAGGGAGCAGGGGTGGGAAGGGCAGTCAGTGGGGAGGCTCTGTACCTCCGTGGGGGCAGAAAGGAGCAAAGGCTCCATATGGGCTGCTGTGTTTGATGGTCATAAAGGATGGAGATATGCTGGGCTCCCCTTGGGTCTCTGGCCTGGGTAGCAGGGTAGATCCTTCAAGAATATGGATGGTGTGAAATGATCAATCAGTTTGGGCAAGAGTGAGAGGCATGTCCCTAGAACACTGGCTCTCAACATTCCTGATGCCACGACCCTTCAATCCAGTTCCTCATGTTGTGGTGACCCCTAACCACAAAATTATTTTCACTGCTACTTCATAACTGTAAGTCTGTTACTGTTATGAATCATGATGTAAATATCTGATATTTCTGATGGTGTTAAAGGGGTCATGACCCACAAGTTGAGAATCACTGCCTTAGAGAAAAAGAATAAAAACAGCTATCTAGGATGGGAGAAGAACATCCTAGACTCAGTGATTGGAGACTGGGCAGTGGGAAAGCGTGGGGTCACAGGCTGTGAAGGGTTTAAATGAAGCACAGATGAGACACAGTGCTAAGGAGGTAGGCTGGGCCAGGGAGGGAAAGGCTCTGAGTGTCCTGGAACTGCTCTTGCCTGGGAACCACAGGTCTAAGCATTAACCAGGGAAGCAGCGTGCTCAAGGGTTTCAGAAGGAGGTGAGTGCACAGAAGTTACCACTCATACTTTGAACAGGGATTATACAGCTCTGGTGATAAGAGGCCACAGCTGCATGGGGAGGAAGCTCAGTAAATCCAGAAGGTGTTGAGCTAAGATAATTACCACTTTGAAGGTTGGAGGTCAGCTATGGCCTTCTGTCATTCAGCAGTAAAATCTATCAGAAAGTAGAGTAGCCAGCCACACACATACACACATGCACACGCACACACAGTGTGCAGTGTCAGCTCATCCAGTAGAGGCATCATGGAGAATTTTGTATACATCCTTCCTTCGCCTGTCTGCTGTCCTCCATTCTCACCCCATGCTCACCCACCCTCCCTCTGCCCACCCACTGTCCACCCAATGTCTTGGTTAGAGTTTCTATTGCTATGAAGAGACACCATGACCACAGCAGCTTTTATAAAGGAAAACATCTAACTGGGGCTGTCTTACAGTTCAGAGGTTTAGTCTATTATCGTCATGGTGGGAAGCATGGTGGCACGCAGGCAGACATGGTGTGGAGAAGGGCTGAGAGTTCTACATCTGGATCCACAGGCAGCAGGAAGAGATATGAGGCATATCAGGCCTGGCTTGATTGTCAGAGACCTCAAAGTCCACCCTCAGTGACACACCTCCTCTAATGAGGCCACACCTACTCCAACAAGGCCACACCTCCTAGGAGTACCATTTTCTTCCAAACCCCCACACCCACCCAACATCCATTCCTGATCTCACCTGCCTGTGCTCCACCCATCAATTCCCTCATCTGCTCCCCACTGTCCGTTTGTCACCTGTCACTTCTCCATCCATTCAGACACACGCCACTCTCTCTTTCCACGCTTCCACTAAACTGTCTCCCCACTTTCCCACCAACTCATCCGGAAGCCCCTCCTCCTCCCTATTCTCTCATCTCCCTGACAATCTCAACATCTACTGGAGAATTATCTTAATCCTCCCGCCATCCCTTTTGCTCTCTGCCAGACCTTCCATTCTCCCTTCTGCCTAAAGGAACAGGTTTCTATCCATCCATCTCTCCATCCAACCATCTACCGCTGTTTCTCCCTTTCTCCCCATACTTCTATTCCTCCATGAGTCTTGTTTTCCAACCATTTTTTACCCTTTCCCTTCCTTCTACCCCAATCTTCTGCCGTTTGAACATCTGCTATAGTCCATATCCTGCCCTGGGCCTTCGAGAATCATTCGTGCTCAAGGTAGGCAAGGTCAGTGTGCTCCTGCGGGAGACAGGCAATGGGCAAAGCAGACAGGAAAACAAGGAAGCTTTCCTGGGTGCTGTAGAGAGACTTGAAATTCAGCAGTGACAGGGTCAGCACTAACTGGGGTGGCATTTGTACTGATGCCTCCATGACAAGAAGGGAGCTTTCTAGCAGAGCGAGTCATTCTTGGTGGAGCATTCACTCACTCAGTGGAGTGTTCACACCTTAGAGGAAGCAGAAGGGCCTGGTCCAGGGAGGCAGTAGGGCCTTTGGAGGGGCTGGGTCAGAGCTGAGCGAGGAGACAATGAGTGCGGCCAGAGTCAGGTCTGGAATCTTGTCTATCAAGGAGACCCAAGGTGGAGGACCCCTGGACGAGGAGTGCGGTGGCCCTTGGAGGGCTTCAAAGTGATCTGCTCCCAGGCCTGGCTTCCTTGCCAAAGTCACATGTGTCTTTCTTACTTTCTTACTCTAGCCGGGCGGTGGTGGCGCACGCCTTTAATCCCAGCACTCGGGAGGCAGAGGCAGGTGGATCTTTGTGAGTTCGAGGCCAGCCTGGTCTACAAAGTGAGTCCAGGACAGCCAGGGTTACACAGAGAAACCCTGTCTCGAAAAAACGAAAACAAAAAAACAAAAACAAAACAAAACAAAACAAAACAAAAAAAAAAACAATTCACCTCTAGGTAGAGGCTTCCATAGCTTGGAGCTATCACACTGTGTGAAGTGGGTCTCACAGCTGGCAGCAGCTGGTTCCCACTGGGGGCCCACTGTGTCCTCCCAGCTCCCTGAGGCTTCTTCCACTCTATTCACAGCCCCTCTATCCATTGCCCTCTCTGTGTTTCTGACCTCTGCCTCCAGCCTTATGTAGGTTCCTCGAGCTCCCACATTCCTATGCACCCTAACCCTAACCCTGACTCTTGGGACCTCAGTGGGCCCAACCTTAGTCAGGCAGAGCCCATCTGCCCGCCCTATGTCTCTGTTCAATCACACCTGCAAAGCCTCCTGCCCACCCCCCTACTCCACCCTGGTGTGGCTTGCATCTGAACTATTTCCCCACTGGCGGTCATTGAAAATTGGTCCCTCCTAGTGTGGTGCTTTGGGAGGCTGAGGAGCTTCTAGGAGGTGGTGTCCAGCTGGAAAAAGTTGAAGTTCGGACAGACTCGGCACCCCAGTTCCCAATGTGAACAGCCTTTTTCTTTAAGAAATGGATCCTTTCCCTAGGAACAGAAAGTACTGACTGCGTCCAGCAGGTGGCGTCATGAGACACTCCTAGAGAGAGACCCAGGTTGGTGCCTGAGGCCCCTCACTACCCACAGTGTGGGTGAGCAGTCCCGCATCTCTTTTCTTTCTGCTTTCTCCCCTGGGCTGGTCAGTATAGCGGTTTGTTTATTTGTTTGATGCAAAGAGTGTTTTGCTGCCCTAGGTGGCCTTCTATAGGCCCCACAATCTGTGTAACTGGGTAACAAAGGCTAGCCAACTTCCTCCATCTCAGGCCTTGCCAGCAGGGGACACTGTAGTTTCATGCTCAGTCCCCAAGTGATGCTTCTTCATGGGATCTAACGCCCACCACCAACACCAACACACACACAAGAGGCCTGGGCAAGAAGACAAGAGATGGGGTCAAGGTTTGGAAAGTGAAGACCTCATTCTCTCATGCGCTGTCCACCTCTAAGATGGAAGCAAATTCAGGCAGGAAGGGCCATCCTGAAAGAACTGTGACCCTGAGTTCATAACTGTGTTGGCTAGTTTTATATCAATTTGGCACAAGCTAGAGTTATCTGAGAGGAGGGAACCTCAGTTGAGGAAGTGACTCCATGAGATTCATCTGGAAGGCGTTTTCTTAACTAGTGATCAATGGGGAGACGACTCAGCCCATTGTGGGTGGTGCCATCCACCCACAAGAAAGCATGAGGGAGCAAGCCAGTCAGCAGCACCGCTCTGCATCAATAGTAACCCTAACAAAAGTTTCCCTGTGGTTTACAGCTCAGGCACTAGGAGGCTGCATTTTATTATGAAGAGGTCTAAGGAAAGTTAGGAAACTGGTCACCTTCTTTCAGGGTGGGAAGAAGAAAGCGAGAACCAAAGGGGGAGGGAAGAGCTTTGCCGGGAGCTGCCCAGTGCCCACTGTTTTGGTTAAGGTCACTATTGGTGTGAAGAAACACCATGCCCAAAGCAACTTGGGGGGACAAAGGGTTTATAAGGCTTATACTTCCATATCACTGTTGATCACTGAAGGAAGTAAGGACAGGAAATCAAGTAGGACAGGAAGGTAGAGGCAGGAGCTGATGCATGGGCCACTGAGGGGTGCTGCTTACTGGCTTGCCCACCATGGCTTGCTCAGCCTGTTCCCTTATAGAATCCAGGACCACCGAGTACCACCCACAGTGGGCTGGGCCCTCTCTCACCAACCACTATTTAAGAAAATGCCTTACAGGTTTCCCTGCACCTAGATTTTATGAAGTCATTTTCTCCATTGGGGCTCCCTCCACTCAGATGACCCCAGTCTGTGTCAAGTTGACATAAAATTAGCCAGCACACCTGTCTAACCTCACACTCGGTGGGCAAGTGACATTGTAGAATGGATCACAAGACTGCACTGGCTGGAGGAGTCCTGGTGTCCAGGACTCCAGGGTTATAGAGTCATGCCTGATCAGCTCCCCTAAGCTGTCCACCCCTTCCTGCCCCACCATGGAGAAGACCCAGGCCCTATTGTCTGGGTGGAATTTGTTAGGGACAGGGAAGGGTATTTAGGGCAGGGGGAAGGGCATAGACAAAGTCATGGTGTTCAGTGATGGTGTGCCGCTTGGAAACTAAACCCATGCACAAGAAACTGCTCCAGGTGCCTCAGATGATGCCTGTATGGTCCGTGAGGACCAGGGTGTGGACTCCTGCTAGCCCTTGAGAGAGAGAGAGAGAGAGAGAGAGAGAGAGAAAGAGAGAGAGAGAGAGAGAGAGAGAGCTCCTTCTCCCCACAGGACACTGTCTGGGTGGATGATGTAATTCCCAGCTAAACTCCAAGTTCACGTTCACATTTGCTCTGGGCCCTCTTGAAGAGGAGGCTGACTGTGGGGCTCAGTGGGACCTGAGGCTGAGGAAGGAACCTGGAGGCTGGGGAAGGAACAAGAACAGGAAATGAGTGATTGCAAAAGTGAGGGTGCCGTTTAAAGTTTTTGTTTTTGTTTGCTTTATTTGTATTGTTTATAAATGATTTTATTTGTATTTATATGTGTAAAGGTGAGCATTGTGGATGTGAGAACAGGTGCCTATGTAGGCCACAGGAGGGACTCGGGTCCCCTGGTCGCTATCCTCATGTCAAAATGGGTAAAGACAAGGATGTATCTCATGTCTCATCCTGAGCCTGCCAGATGGGATTAGGAACACTGGAAGGGAAAGGATGCCAGCCTGTGGGTTCAGATTTCTGCCTCTTACCCAGGAATTTCAACATAACTGTACCCCACTTCAGAGAAACTTCACTGACAATGTTGCTACGACGATTAATGGCCCAGGCCTTCAACTCAGCCTCTTCATGGCCTCTGTGTAAGCAAGGCCGGGGATGGGTGGTCTCACCCACACTCCCTGCTCCAGCAGTAAGCATGGACACTGTGTCTAGAGGTTCGTCTTTAAAGGCAGAGCTCTGTGGATAAGAAACAGCTCTAACGCTAGGTGTTGGTGGTGAAGACCTTTAATCCCAGCACTCAGGAGGCAGAGGCAGGTGGATGGATCTCTGTGAGTTCAAGGCCAGCCTGGTCTACGAGTGAATCCAGGACAGTCAGGGCTACACAGAGAAAACCTGTCTCAAAAAAACCAAAAGAAAAAAGGAAAGGAAGAAGAAAGAAAGAAAGAAAGAAAGAAAGAGAGAGAGAGAGAGAGAAAGAAAGAAAGAAAGAAAAAGAAAGAAAGAAAGGCAGACAGACACATACCTTTAATCCCAACAGCAGGAGGATCTCTGTGAGTTTGAGGCCAGCCTGAACTACAGAGTGAGCTCCAGGTCAGTCAGGGCTACACAGAGAGAACTGTGTGTCACTGTGGGAGTGTGTAGGAGAGATCATGATGCTGATAGGAAAGCAGGTGATACAGCAGTCGGGCTTGTTTTTCAGGCAATCAACTCTTGTGAGAACTGACTCAGCATTCCAGAGAACTACAGTAAGAACTTCCTTAGCCCTCCCTTAGGTCTCCCCTCAGACACCAAAGGCCTCTCTTAGGCCCCACCTCTTAAAGGAACCATCACCTTGTAACATTCCTACACTAAGTCCCAGTCCTTCATCATGGGACAACATGGGGACCAAAGGTGAGTCCGGGTGGGGCAGGGTACTGTGGTGAGGAACACAAAAGGGAACATGAAGGGACCTGAGACCCAGGGTTGCAGGTGGGGAGAGACCACATTTCTCTTTATGTGAGACAGAGCCTCACTGTGTATCCCTGACCTTCCTGGAACTCACTGTGTAGACCAGGCTGACCTTGAACTCACAGAGATCTGCCTACCTCTGCCTCTCAAAGCCTTGGATTAAATGTGTGTGCAACCATACTCAGCTTCACTGAACAGAGTTCTGGTTTCATAGGCTTACGGTGGACCCAGATGTGGTATGGTCTCAGCCTCTCCTGCAGGGGGCACTGAAGAGCTGCCACAGTAACGGAGGGGCCAAAGCTGTTAGAGAAACTGCCTTGGTCATTGTTTAGCCCAGATTTGCTTCCAGAGGAAAATGCGCACAAAGGCCGGGTCACCCACTAAGTTTGGGATTGAGTCCAGGAAGGCAGGGCATGGTTGAAGCCTGAATCTGCAGTGGTGGGGCCCTTAGCCAAGGACCCAGCCAGGCCAACCTGACCTTGGGACTTCAGTGCCTTTGGCTTAGGAGCATCCCTTGACTGAAAGAGGGTCCTCTGCCCACGACAATCCCTAAGGCAAGGGCCCAGAGCTGATCCTGGGACCAGTTCCCACAGTCTGGCCCTGGGTGGGTCAATCTGGGGTAGCAGGAGGGAGGGGCAGGTCACTGCAGGCTGGGGAGGCGGTGGGGAGCGCCCTGGCAGGGAGGACAGTGAACTATAAGTGGAGGTCAGTGGCCGGGCAGCCAGGGTCTGGCTCTTGAAGGACAAGGCTGCCCAGGGCAACATCTGTTTCCATTTCCAGCCAGGCATGGAGCCAGTGGGGCGGCACCCCGTGCAACTGGGGAGGCTTTTCCCACCCACCCCCCACCTCCCCATCCACCACGCAGCAATACCACCATCTTTGCTGAGCACAGCAAGGGAGCCACGGTGGTTAGGCACAGCTACAGGGTACATCATGGGGCTGATGTGTCAGAACTCAGTCTTCTCTCAGCTCAGAGAGGTTAGAAGCTTGCCAGAGGTCACACAGCAATGTGCTTGGACATAAAGGCCCAAGTTCCCACCAGAACGCCGCCGTTAACATGTTTGAATGCCTCTTCATATCTGAAGGAAAGGGGCTAAGGGGTGTGCCACATAACCTAGACACGATGACACATCTGCATCTGTAATCTCAGCACCCAGGAGGTGGAGGCAGGAAGATGAGAAGTTCCAGGGCTGGTGTGGATAAAGGCGCTTGCTGCCAAGCCTGCCCACCTGAGTCCACTCCTTGCCACCCGTATGGTGAACTCTGGAAAGGTGCTTTCTGACCTCCACACCCATGGCACGGTGCCCCTTTTCAAAAATAAGTAAGTGTAATTTTAAAGAAAGTTCAGGGTCACCCTCAGCAACACAGGGAATTCAAGCCCAGTCTGGCACTGCCTGAGACCCTGTCTCAAAAACAATTATTTTTAAAAAGAAAAAAAAAAAAGAACATGATGTAGCTTAGGTTAAATCTGGTCTTTTAAATCAGTGCATGAGGGGAAAAAATGTTGCAGGTGTATTTTTAATGCAGGAAAGGCTCACAGCGGCAAGCCAGCCTAGATCTGGCAAAACAATGCCTCTGTATGGTACCGCCCAACCACTTGGGGACACCCAACCAAGGCTGTGGTCCCATGCCTACATCCTCTCTGCCCTTGAAATCTGACCCTGAGGTCTCAGCTTGTCTCCCCCAGCCTGGCCCCACTAAGCCTCCTGGGCCTACGGTTGTCACATATGGCCCTCTTACGGTCACATATGGCCTTCTTACGGTCACATATGGCCCTCTTACGGTCACATATGGCCTTCTTACGGTCACATATGGCACAGCAGTTCTAAGCACAGGCTGTTGCCCCGTCTGGTCCCCACTTTGCCTTTCTGCTTCATACTGTTTCCAGTCTTGCCCTCTCTGACCCTCAACCTCCTCTGCAAGATGAAGACGGATGAAGACCACCTCACCGAACACTGTTGCTACCGTGACTGGGAAACTAGCTCTCTCCCTTAAGAGGTACCATCTCTTTGTAGCTCAGACTGATCTCCTGCCTCAGACTCCAGGCTGGGATGACAGCCAGGTGTTAACCCGAGATAAGATGCTGATGGGACCCTGTGAGCTGAGCCACATCTTCTACACCATCGCTGTTCTGGAAGTCATTCACAAGATAGCATGAGTTATCAGTCAGTACCACTTTGTCTGGTCTGATCAGCATGTTTGAAACTGTTCTGTCTCCCTGGAGGACTGTGACCCACACATAGTGATCACTGTGTCTGTCCTCTGCGGCCTGACCATGAGTCCCTAAGCACAGCACTCTTCATATTTTAACGTTTCAGTTTTTTTCCTTTTTCTGAGGGATGGAAACCCTTGACAGAGAGACAACCCACTGGGCTCCTTGGAGGAAGTCTCCACCCACCCACCAAGTCTTCAGGAATGTGCATTAAAAGTTGGAGACTTCAGGGTTGGAGAGATGGCTCAGAGGTTAAGATCACTGACTGCTCTTCCAGAGGTCCTGAGTTCAATTCCCAGCAACCACATGGTGGTTCATAACCATCTATAATGAGATCTGGTGCCCTCTTCTGGCCTGAGGGCATACTTGCAAACAGAACATTGTATACATAATAAATAAATAAATAAACCTTAAAAAAAAAAAGAAACCAATCTTCTTTAAAAAAAAAAAGTTGGAGACTTCGAAGGAGGACGTCCCACCAGGCTGGGGTAAGGTTCAAGTTGCCTGGGTCATGTACACTGGAAAGGGCTCTGCAAGTTGGCATGTCAAGTTCTGAGTCTCAGCAGGAAGCTGGGAAGGGGGTTGGCCCTGACCTCAGGGTGGGACCCAGGGCTCTGCTGGAAGCATCCAGCAGCTGTCATCCTGTGGCTACATCAAACCTTGGATCAAAAGAGGTGCTGGCTCCCCAGGCAGATTTGTTCTGTTTGCTTCTTGGGCCTTTTTTCCTTCCACACAAAGCACTTAGTGTGGCTCAGTGGCCTGACCAGTTGCCCTCTTTGTCCTGAAGACTCTGCAGGGTCCTATTATAACCTCCCATCATGAAGAATTAACTGCGAATCACATTTCGGAGGTTCTGAATGCCACTGTTGGACTGGTGTCTCAACCCAAGAGCGTTTAGGACTGGTGTCTCAACCCAAGAGTGTTTACGTGTGAGCACTGAGCATCTAATGTGTGCCCGGCCCCTCAGTGTTATCTAGGGGACAGAATGTTAGTAGTGTAGTCACACCTTGGGACTTCAGACTGCAGGTCTACTTTGGGGGACCATCTGCCACTAAATCTGAGGAGCAGGAAGGATCTTTGTAGTTAAGAAGATTAAGTTTACCCCACCAGCAGCAAACACTCCCTGGGTACAGGTCAGGTGCTGGGAGCAGCTGTAGGAGATGCAGACATGGTCTTGGTAAGCCTGGGTCCCAGGTGGCATCCCCACCTTCTCTCCCTGTGACAAATGGCCACATGTTGAACAGCTTATGGCAACCTATGACAGCTGCCTCACCGCGCCAGGGCTCGACTCCAGGTATTGACAGTGGGTAGAGGGATCCCAAAGCCTCAGTTTACAGCCCGCCAGTTTCCAAACGCTGGGTGGAGAGACACAGAGAGCTTGTCATTAGACAAATTACCCAATACATTCAGTCTCTTAGAATTCCAGCTATGAAGCCGGGCGGTAGTGGCACACGCCTTTAATCCCAGCACTTGGGAGGCAGAGGCAGGCGGATCTTTGCGAGTTCGAGGCCAGCCTGGTCTACAAAGCGAGTCCAGGACAGCCAGAGCTGTTAAACAGAGAAACCCTGTCTCGAAAAAACCAAAAAAAAAAAAAAAAAGAATTCCAGCTATGGTCCTGATGCAGAGGAGGGTTCATAGTGAGATGAAGGTCTGGATAGGCTAGCGTCAGAGGCTGATGAGATAGATGTCACAGAGCAGTGACCGGATGTCCTAGTGACCGTGTGACCATACAAGGAAGTGGGGGCGGGGGCGGCCAGACACCGGCATGGTTCCTTTTGACCCAGCAGAGCAGTTTTCAGTCCAGGAAATAGCCTAACTTTCCACCCATTTTTCCAAAGTGCTCTGGGGTCATTGTGGGAGCTGCGGTGAATGGCTTGCCTGGTGAAACACTCCCCTTGCAAGTACAAGAGCTTGATCCCCATGACACACATAAAAAGGTGGGTGTGGGAGTGTGTGCTTGTAATCCCAGGTCTGAGGAGGCCAAGAGAGAAGGGTCCCTAGTGGTCACTGGCCGGCTGGCCCAGCCATCTTGGAGAATTCCCAGCCAATGAGAAACTATCTAAGAAAAACACCAAAGGGAATGGTCAATGTCTGAGGATCGTGGGTGAGGTTGTCTTCTGGCCTCCACAGAGGCTTGTGTTTGGCTCACGGTGCCTTGTTAGACAATCCTCATTTGGAGCTGCCACATGGCACACACTTAATGATCCTGTGACTATGAATTGGGTGTCAGAGGTGCCAAAATTTGGGAAGGGAACCCCAGCTGAACCTCCCTCAGGCACAACAGGGGCAGCACCCTTCATCTACTGTCTCTGGGCTCAGCCTTATCTGTGACTCCAGAGCGGAAAAAGAGGCCAAAAGAAGAACAAGAAAAGCCCACCAGGAGGAGCTGGCTGCCTAGTTGAGAGGACAGAAGCTCAACTCTCCAATCAGTCGTGCAGGTATGTCCAAGGTGGCGCCATGAGCCCCCATCAGGAGCCACACTAGGAGAGACCTGGAGGGAGTTCTGAGAGAGGGGCCAGCTGGAAGGAAAAGTCTTCACTTGTGGGGAACTAGAAGAACTGGCACAGCAAAGGCAGAGGGAGGTCAGGAGGGCAGCCCAGAGCAACATCCCAGCTCAGGCAGAAGCCAGGCCACCCACGGAGAGACCCAGGAACTGGGCCAAGAGCCTGCTGTCCAAGAATGTAGTGTAGGCACATGCAGAGAAGAGAGTGGGACCTGGGAGCTGCTTTAAGAGCTCCAGGGTCCCAGGGCCCTGGTGCTCCTGGTGGTGGATGGGAGGATGGATCTACCTCCGTGGATGCCCACTCTTCCAGACCACCCTCCCAGCATGCCATTCAGCCTTATAGGGTGTGCCTCAGAGACCTCTCATAGGTAGCAGAGCTGAAGCATAGTGTGGTGTCCTGCTGCCCCCACCACCACTAATGCCACTGGGGCTGCAGAGAGAGCTGACTCTGCCTTTTTTGGTGCGGCCCCTCAGGTGGTCCTCTGAGCCTGGGACTACACCTCCACCCCCACTGTTGCCTGATGTCAGAGCAACCTTCCACCTCTGTGTCCCCATCTGCGAAATGGGCATGCAAACTGCATCCACCTTGATATGCACAGTCAGGCAGGAGACCTGTCAGTGACTGGCTATTGCTGTGAGTGGTTCCTGAACCCGGACCCTCGGTGCAGAGGGATGTTTTACTGTGCAATCCCACTTTATCCCAGAGCCACATCAGAGCGGGAACCCAGAGACAAGGGTGTGATCTGATTCCCTCACACCAGGGCCACAGGCTCCTGTGGTCCCCTGTCCCCTCCCTACAGCAATCCCAAAAACAGTTCCTGGGGCAGCCAGTCACAAGCAGTGCTGAGAGCAGGAGCAGCTGACAGCTTAGCCCATCCCAGCCCATGGCACAGGCAGCAGCAGCGGCTCCCTGGTTAGAGAGGAGTGGCAGGCCCCTCCCGGCCACGTCTCGGCTCGTGCCCCCTCCTCCCTCTGCCTGGCCATTCGAGCTGCCCAGTTTGCAGCTACCCTGAGCCGCAGGGTAGACTAAAAATAACCCTGGGACCAGCCACCACCTAGGGCGCAGGTGCTGGCCCAGGATGAAGGATCCCAGGGACCCTGTGTGGAGGACCAAGCCCGAAGCAGGCAGAGTACAGGAGTACGGATACTCCGGTTCCTCTGTCAGGCCCCACCCAGGCTAGCGTCCCTCCTCCCTGTTAACCCCTCTTGCCTGCTCTCCCCAGCCTGTGGAGGTCACTCAAGTGCCGTGCCGAAGGAAACCCTGCTACCAGCCTCGGGATGAGCAGCTGCGGCAGGAAGGTCCTCTGGGCTCTGGGCTTCCTGCTGCTACTGGGCACCAGTTCTGCCCGGGGCACCTGGGGGGCAATACTACCCGCCAGGCTGGCGGAGAAGTCCCGAGTAAGTGCCAGGAGGGGTGGAGGGGCCTCTGTGATGGGAGGTAGTCTATGTCGTCAGATGCTGTGGTTTCTCAGCGATGGGGGGGAGTCTCCTGTAATTGACCTGCATTGGGCGGAGGGCAGACAGGACTCAGTGCCCTCCAGAGGACCCGTTCCTGCCGGCAAGGAGGCAAGAGACAGGTCAGGTCTCATGAAGAGATTTTGCTTTTGAAGCTTAAGCGAAGCATCCTTTCTTCCTGGAAAGCAGAGTCTAATGAAAGGATGTGAGGACACAGAGTTGAGCGTTTGGCCCCCTCCAGTGCCTGAAGCCTGGTGCCTTACTTGGGCAGGAAACACTTAGTGGAAAGCAAACCAGGCAAAGATCTACATGGCAACCTGGAGGGACCAGATGAGGAGACCTGGTCTCCCCTCGGTGATGAGGCAAGCTGCCTGGGGACAAATGACAGGTGAATCTAGGAAGCTTCTGAGAAGAAAGTCAATGGGAAGCAGGTGCAGTGAGATCCTATGGCTGAGGCTAAGTCAGGGCTTGTCTTTGGCTGTGTGACTTCAGGGAAGTTGTTTGACCTCGCTGGACACCAACAGTCTCCTCTGCAAAAGACAGAGTGATGAGTTCCTCTCAGTAAATATTTTTGTTTCTGTGTGACATGTATGTATGTGTGTTTACAGGTGTGTGCGGTGCATATGTGTCCACACACATGTGTGTGTGTGTCCCAGTGGAGCCGGGCAATTGGTGTCAGCTATCTACCTTGATCACTCCATTTTGTTTACAGAGGCAGAGCTCCTTGGATGGGCTGGTCCAGCTGGCCAGCTTGGCCTGGGCATCCCGTCTGCCTCCCAAGCCCTGGGGCCACAAGTGGCTGCCACCCCTGCCAGATTTAACAAGCATTCTGGGTATTGGAACTCGGGCCTCACACCTGCATGGCTCCAGGGGCTGAGGCATCTCCCCAGCCCCAGTGTTGGTGTTTTGATGACCACCATTCAGCAGGCACTATCCTGGGTTGGGGACTTGTCTGCTGGTTCTCTGCTTAGGGTGTCCACACAGCAGCATGGCCAGCAGAGTGTGAATAAGAGGAAGGAAGTCCTGGGGTGTGTTAGCTTTTGAGCACTGAGGAGACAGATGATGAGGAAAGGGCTGGGGTGGGTGTAAGGTGGCCACCCTCCAAGGGGACACAGGCCAGGGGACAGTGCACCATCTATGACACCACACACATTTGTGTGGATGTGCAGCTCGGCACGAAGTAAGCATTCAGCACTCAGAGTGGCCAGTGTGTCTTACAGGCTTCAAATCAAAGAATGATAAAAAGTGCCAATGCATGCCCCCTGGGAGGAATGCCGGTTCCTGGGACTAAAGCTGTGCCTACCCTGCCTGGTTCCTGCCATGAAGTCAGTGCTTGGAGCATTCTTGTGCATGTCTTAAGAACAAAAGCAATGAGAACAGAAAAGTGAGCACGTTCAGCCCTGCCCAGGAGGGCCTTCTAGGGTTGGAGACATTTGACTTGGGGCTTTGAAGGGCATATATAAGTTTGCCAGATCAAGAAGCATGGACTGGGAAATTAATCTTTACTGAGGCTCATCTGGGCTCAAGATTAACATCCTCAGAGGCCAGAGGCCATCTAGAGATGGGGGGGGGGCAGCTAGAGGGAGAGGGCAGACTTCAGGGGAAGGGCTCTTCTGCTTTTCCCAGGCCTAAGCTCTTTGTATCTTGTGCTGCTGTTGGACACAATCCCTGGGCTTTTCGTTATCCAAGGACATTGGCCCCTCCCTGGTGTTCAGACAGTCATACGTGCCAGAGAGAAAGAAAGTAGGAGGAAAGAACACACCCGGTGAAGGCCAGCCTGTGACTCAGAGGCTAGGCTTAGAAGTCCTGCAGCCCTGGGCCACTCGCTGCCCCTCTCTGGGTCTCAGGTCATCCTTTAGCAGGGACTTGAGGGTAACCAGACCATACACAGCTCACATGCACTGAGAGGCAAGATGGGCCCACAGCCTCGCTCCCCTCACACAACTTGGGCTGAACCCTTTATGGCTGTGGGCTGGTCAGGGATAGAGACCCCATCTGCAGGTATCTGGAGCAGACTTAGCCTTAAGTGGAGCCACTTTTATTGAGAACAGAGTCGTACTTAAAAGTGAACTCTAGCCGGGCGGTGGTGGCGCACGCCTTTAATCCCAGCACTTGGGAGGCAGAGGCAGGCGGATCTTTGCGAGTTCGAGGCCAGCCTGGTCTACAAAGCGAGTCCAGGACAGCCAGAGCTGTTAAACAGAGAAACCCTGTCTCGAAAAACCAAAAAAAAAAAAAAAAAAAAAGTGAACTCTATGCTGGGTGGTGGTGGTGCATGCCTTTAATCCTGGCACTTAGGAGGCAAAGGCAGGTGGATCTCTGTGAGTTCGAGGACAGCCTAGAGAGAAATCCTGTCTCAAAATACAAAAAAAAAAGTTAACTTTAGTAGAGCTACAACGGATTAATTCATTATAGTCTGGCCTGGAATGTTCTCTAAAGACTTAAAGGTATGGTCTTTAACACAGTAGTGTTGAGAGAAGGGTCCTATGGGAGGTGATTGACAGTTCAGAGCCCTGGGCATTGGATGGGCTGGTCAGCTAATGAGCTAACAGTTAGGATGAGACCAGGATAGCCTGAGAACTTGAGGGGGTGGGGGTCTGCTGGAGGAAGTAGTTCTTTGAGGGCATGCATTTGAAGGGATAATTTGTCCCAGCCCTTTCCTCTCTGCTGACTCCCCACTTCCTTGCTCTGCCGCTCCCCCTCTGTGATGTTCTGCTTCTCAGGGCAAAAGCCCTCCAAAACCCTGAACCCAAACAAACCTCTCCTTCTACCAGCTGGCTTGCTCGGGTGTTCTGTTGCTGTGCCCAAATGTCCACGACTGGGAGGGGATGCTCACCACAGGCATGGCACGCTGAGGACTTCCTCTTCACTGCTCCTGAGGTTTGTGTGTCTGCTGACTTGTCGGGGGTAAAGAGATGTTTGCCTGCATCCCTTTCCTTCATCCCCCCTCCAAGCACATCCTTCAGCGCTTGTATCTGGGGACTGGATTTTTCACAGAGCAAGCGGGACTCCCAGTAGGGGTCAGACAGGAGCACCAACCTTGTCATCTTAAGCGAGGCCCTAAGAAAGCCTAGGATTGTCATCTATCTGAGCCTCAGTTTCCTTATCTGTAGTGTGGGACACAGCAGCAGGTGCCCTGAGACCAGAGGCAGGACTGGAAAGATGCCTCAGAGGTTAAGAGTACTGGCTGCTCTTCCAGAGGATCTGGGTTTGAGTCCCAACACCCTCATGCTGGCTCACAATTTAATAACTCCAGTTCCAGGGGTCGGATGCCCTCTTCTGGCCACTGTAGGCATCAAGCGCACACTGTGGTTCACAGACATAACATGTAGGCAAACTGCCTATGCACATATAAAAGGACCAGGCCTTTGCTCTATGCCTGGCATCACTTTGTGTGTACATGTACACACACACTAATATGCATATGTATGTGTGTGTTTGGATGTGTGTGTGTATGCATGTTGTATGCTTGCATATATCTGTATATACATGTATATGCATGTGTATGTGTAGGATGTATATTGTATGTCTCTCTGTATGTGTGGACCCTACGAAGGTACCTGGGCCGACAGTATCTGGGACCGTGGCCGATGACTACCTCTGTCCCCTTTGCAGAGGCCCTTACCTCAGAACCTCCCAGATGTGTAGTGCTAGTGCGGCATCTCAGCCTCTCCTGGAGATGCCCTTCCATGCTTGCTTTCATTGTAACTTGATTGTACTCCATGCTTCTGCTGTTCTTATCAGCAAGATCTGTTTACTTTTTTCACTAACTGCTTTTGTGGAAGACAAAAGAAGCACAGGACTTACTCTAGGGGTGGTTCTGCCAAAGTCTGGAACTGAGCCACGTGAAGACAAGGGCAGTGCTTGAGGTCCAGCCCAGAACTCCTCATATCCAGCTGAGAGCCTGAAGTGCGTAGGCTCGGGCAGAGGATGTGCACGTGATCCAGGGCATAAAGGGACACATAGAAAGTTCTAGAGGGCCTTCAAATATGCAGTTGACAGTGACCACAACACTGCTCGAGCTGAAGTTTCTGCTCCTCTGAGCACACCCCTTCTGGGAAGGGCCCAAGCCTTACTTGAGTTCTACCCCTGGGGCCTGCTGCAGAGGCCCAATGCATCTTCATGCTGAGCCCCACACTGTGGCCAGACCAGGGAGATGATTACTTTTAGATCTCTGACGTTTAAATTCCAGAGGAAGGGCAAGTGGGGCTTGGAGGAAAGTTGGCTTTCTTCCTCCACCATGCAAGCCAGTCCTGGAGGACATTTTTATTGGTCTAGCTATGAAGTCTCTAGAACATTCCAAAGAAGGGCAAAGCTCTCTTGTGGAATGAAGGGGTGGAGACCATCGGGGGCATGGGGTGAGGGCAGCTACGCAGGTGGGGTGCCAGCTCCCTAGATGGAGGTCACTCCGCAGTTCTCTTTTTATAAGATTTATTTGTGTATGAATATGTATTTATTTATGTATGTTTGCACATATGCCTACATGCCAGAAGAGAGCATCAGATCCTAGTACGGATGGTTGGGAGCCACCATGTGGTTGCTGGGAATTGAACCCAGGTCCTCTGGAAGAGCAGCCAGTGCTCTTAACCACTGAGCCATCTCTCCAGCCCCCACACAGTTCTTTCTGATGGGGGCAGGACTGATATTTACCCTTCAAAGAACCAGACAGCCCAGAGGAGGACTGAGGACAGAACATGTGCTGTCTTCCTCCACATATCACTTGTCTGTGTGGACTTCCACTATTTCATGAGCCCTGTCCACCGCAGAACTTGTGTTTCTTTTTGTTCATATTGCTTAAAAAATGTTTAAATTGAGTTGAACTGTGCAAGGCATAGGACATTTTTTATTTTTACTTTTTTTTTTGGAAACAGGATCTCATGTAGCCCAGGCTGGTCTCAAACTCCCTATGAAGCTGAAGGTAACCTTGACCTTCCCACCTTCCTGCTTCTACCTCCTGAGTTCTGGGGTTGCAGGCATGGTTGAAGAGCCTAGGGGAATTGTGCTACTCAGGTCTGGCATGTGTTGCTGAGAGACATCTGAGTGGTCCCCAGAGCTTCCACCAGGCAGGTGTTTGGGGCCACCCTTAAGATATAGTCCATAGTGTGGGGTGCAGATGAAAGCTGAATATCACAGGGTAGGGGGAGCTCATGAAGGATGCTGTCTGTCAGTCCGGCTGAGCTGCTGTCAGTCAGTCTGGCTGAGCTGCTGTCAGTCCGGCTGAGCTGCCGTCAGTCCGGCTGAGCTGCTGTCAGTCAGTCCGGCTGAGCTGCCGTCAGTCCGGCTGAGCTGCTGTCAGTCAGTCCGGCTGAGCTGCCGTCAGTCCGGCTGAGCTTCTGTCAGTCAGTCCGGCTGAGCTGCCGTCAGTCCGGCTGAGCTTCTGTCAGTCAGTCCGGCTGAGCTGCCGTCAGTCCGGCTGAGCTGCCGGCTTCTGTGAGGGATTTGTGGTATGTTTGTTTCGTTTCCTGCCAGGTGGCAAAGTAGGCTAGAGAGAAGAAGCATCCTTCTGTGCTTCTGTGGCCAAAGCGGAGCTGGGAATGAGTCTTTTCTAGAATGTACCTGGGTGAGGGTGGCAGGTAGCTAACTGTGTCCTGAACTGGGACTGTCCGCCAGGATAATGGAAGTCAGGGTATGTGAGAGAAGGGACCCTCAGGGCCAGGCTCCAGGATAGAAAGGCTCTGGAGGAGTCAGAGAGACCTAATCCGCCTGTGTCTGGAGAGCTGCATTGCTCCAGTCCCATGCCTTGTCTTCCCATCTGCAACATGGGTTAATAACACCCTCAGAGGGGCAAGCTGCAGGCTCCTAAGTGGGGTAAGACTTCAGCAAGCACTGCTTCAGGCCACAACCGTGCACCAGGTGGCCTAGGTTCTGAGCCTGGGGCTTCCTTGGGTGGTGACCATGTGCCTCAGTTTCCTCTCTGTGTGGCAAGCCCAGCAAGAGAACCTGTCTGAGAGAGACAAGGCCACACCAACCAATTGTCAGAGAGTGGTGTGAGCGCAGAAGCCTGTCCCAGCGCTGGGGTGGCTGTTCCCACGTGCCCCTCACCCACCTCTCCTAAGAACTCTGCCACAGTGAGGTTGCCATGTTGCTGCTACATGCTGTTTGTAGGTCTGTCTCTGATGTCTATCTCTGATATTCTCTGTGCCCACTGGACCAGAGCTCCTGGGGCCAGGGACACCTTTTCTTTCTGTTTCATTTATTTATTTAATGTTTTTCAAGACAGGGTGTAGCCCTGGATCTACCTGCCTCTGCCTCCTGAGTGTGCATTAAAGGTGTGCACCACCCTCCTGACTTTCTTTTTTTTTTTTTTTTAAGATTTTGTTTTAAGCCGGGCAGTGGTGGCGCACGCCTTTAATCCCAGCACTTGGGAGGCAGAGGCAGGCGGATCTTTGCGAGTTCAAGGCCAGCCTGGTCTACAAAGCGAGTCCAGGACAGCCAGAGCTGTTAAACAGAGAAACCCTGTCTCGAAAAACCAAAAAAAAAAAAAAAAAGATTTTGTTTTATTTTGTGTCTATGGATGTTTTGCATGTATGCACGTCTCTGCACAGCGTACATACGGTGCCCACAGAAGCCAGAAGAGTATGTTGGATCCTCTGGAACTGGAGTTACAGTTGTGAGCCACCCTATGGTGCCGGGAATTGAACCCCGGTCTTCTGTAAGAGCAGCCAGCACTCTAACCACTGAGCAGTCCCGTCAGCCCTGCAGGCTTCTTTTGAACCCGTCTTAGCATCAACACCACAGTGTGGGGGGGGAGGTACATACACAGCCAATCACTCCCTGTGATGAGGGAGGCAGGGAGAGATGAGGGCAGTGGTGTGGGTTAAACAGAACGTTAGAGAGATGGGAAGGAAGACCGCCAGAGCCACAGAGTCAGATGCGTTAGGCAGTAGTGACCTGTACTAACTGGGGTGAGGCATCGTGAATTCTGAGCTGGGCACCTCACAGGCCAGGCTTTACCATAACCACAGCAGCTGTGGCTCTTGTGCCCATTTTTCAGAGGAGGAAAACAGAGTCTCGGGTAAGTTAGTGATTTTCCCTAAAGAATCCATCGCACAGTTCCAAGGTTCAACCCCAGAATGCTAATCTCAACTCCACCTTGGCCTGTCCCCAGCTTTAGTCCGATTCCTCTTGAGTCTGCTTGAAGGTAGACCCAGCTCCTGGGTTCACATACCAAGGATGAGCAAGGCAGCAGGTAGAGGGTACAGCCTGTGTGGCGAAGAGGTCTGATGTGAGTCATAGATATCAGTGGCTTCATGGTAGCCTCTGGGGTATGACACACGGGCTAGCCCTGTCTTGTCTCTAGAATGTGGGGTCCTTGTAAGATACGGACACACAAACAGATAGACACTCAGACATACACACACAGATACAGGCACACATATACATACACAGATGCACATACAAACACACAGATTGTGGGCACACATGTATACAGGTACATCCAAGAGTGACAAAAAGTCTGAATGGGGTGTCACATGTGAACAGAGAGTACACAAGTGACTGGCCAGGCAGGTGGAGGATGGCTGACAGGAGACACCAGGACATCTGGGGAGGGTGCACAGAGAAGACAGGAGGGAAGAGGGGGAGAAGGGGAGGGGCTGGGAGAGCCATCCTGGCCTGACCCTTGGCCTGAGCTGGGAGGGGCTGCACAGTACACCCTGTTTCTTTGAGTTTCTCAGATCTCAGGAACCACCCTTTGTTGGGAGCTTTTCTAAGTGTCACGTTGCAGGACACAGAATGTTCAGAACCCTTTAATCAGGGCCCCTCCGTTCTCCATTGCCAACAACCATCTGTTATCAGGAATGAGTCTAAAGTGCCTATCCCTATCGTGAGAAACAGGCTGTGTGTCGTCCCGCCCCATATCCCTGGAACAACAATGGCCCCTATGAAACTGATCCCTCTGAAGACCCCTCACTCCGGCTGTCCCTGACCAGTTAATGGGACAGGAGACCAGGGAGGTCAGAGAAGAGACTCCTGCTGACCCTCAGGCACCATGGTGTCTGCACACAGGACCTACTGTGAAGAAAGCCTGACTGAACCCAGTGGCTCTCAGTCACCCTCTGAAGGGGGCCAGCATGGCTGTCAAGGTGGATCAGGATTAGGGCTGGTGAGGCTGAATGCAACCCAGCTTGCTTAATCCTCCAGATGATGGTGTGGAGGGTGAGGAGTTATGTCCCCTGCCAGCAGTTTCCAAGCCACTGGGGACAGTGTATGAATGAGAAAGACAGGAGCGGGATGCTAAAGATTGGTGATTGAGGAGGTCGGAAGCCCCACACAGGTTTCCTGTGAGTCTCTAGGGGACCTCAGGCCTTCCTCTCCATCTCCACCAAGAGTCGCTTAGCAATGTCTTCTTCCTATCATTTGTTTCTTTGCCTCATTCATTTATTTTTGTATGTGTTTTGGTGGGTAGTTTTGTGTGTATGCATGTTTTATGGGCAGACTTGTATAGGTGGGGGATAGATGTGGGTAGGTGTGTGGATGTATATTGGGGTGTAGATGTTTGTAAATGCATGGGGTGTGCAGGGGTAAGTGCAGGTGTGTACATACGTGTGGACAGCAGAGGGCAGCCTCAAGTGTTCCTTGGGCTCTGCTCATCTTTTGAAACAGAACTCAAAAGTAAGCAAGGGTGGTCTGTCTCTGCCTCCCAGCCCTGGAAACACAAGCACCTCTCAGTGGCCTGGACTTTTATACAAGGCTGCTGGGAATCAAACTTAGGCCCTCACTCTTGCAAGGCAAGCTCTTTACTAATGGAGCCCCCCTACTTTCCACAAATTGAATGAGTAATCTGTACAAGCAAGAAGAGACAGATTCTCTGGGTAAAGCATGGTCAGAGCACCCTATTCTGGATGCCCCCACCCTGCTTGCTTTTGGTTCTACCTGCACCCCCCAACCCCAGCTCTTGGACAGGAAATGGAAAGCCACTGCCTGCTCTGATGCCAACTCCAGGGACATTCTGAGCTGAACTTACTCCCTGTGACCAGACGCCCTCTGCAGGACATCAGCAGTAGTGCATGGTGTTCAGAGCCTCAAAGAAGGCAGCACAGAAAGGGTGTGTGGGTAAGCGTTGTACCAGAAAGATCCATGCCATCCGCTAGTGAAGGAAGGCCATCTTCAGGAGGATATGTTTGCCGAGGGTTGAAATGTGAGAAGATAGATGTGGATCAGTTTTCCAGGCAAAAGACCAGCATGTAGGAGTGGCCACTGGTGAACTAAGCTAGCTTCCACTCAGGGACAAATACCATGCTGGGCACTGCGCATGTCTCAGTGTCTCCAGACATCACAAAACCGAAAGAGAGAGGTGCTATGTTGTCCCCACAGAGAGAAAGGTCAGAGTTTTTCAAAAGACAGGGTTTCTCTATATAGCCTTGGCTGTGCTATCCTGGAACACACTCTCAGACTCGGAGATCTGTCGGCCTCTGCCTCCCAAGTTCTGGGATTAAAGGTGTGCACCACCACCACCCAGCCATTTTTATATTAAAAAAAATATATCAGCATGGGTATTTTGCCTGTATACCTGCACCATGTACATGCTGGTGTTCATAGACACCAAAATATGGAATAATATCCCTTGGAACTAGAGTTACAGATAGTTATGAACCACCGTGAAGATGCTGGGGATCAAATCTGGATCTTCTGCAAAGAGCAAGTGCTCATTTTTTTTTTTTTTTTTTTTTTTTGGTTTTTCGAGACAGGGTTTCTCTGTGTAACAGCCTGGCTGTCCTGGACTCACTTTGTAGACCAGGCTGGCCTCGAACTCACAAAGATCCGCCTGCCTCTGCCTCCCAAGTGCTGGGATTAAAGGCGTGCGCCACCACGGCCCGGCTGAGAGCAAGTGCTCTTAACCCCTGAGCCATCTCTCCAGCCCGTGTTACTCCTTGCAGGTGCATATTTAGGCTTTTTTTAACATTTATTTTTGGGGGAGATAGCACATGCATGTGGATGAAAGGAAAATTTGTCAGGGCTGGCTCTCTCCTTCCACCGTGTGGGTCCTGGGGATCAAGCTGGTCACCAAGCTTAGTAGAAAGCTCCTGAACCCTCTGAGCCATCTCACCAGGTGTCTTAGCTGGGGTTACTATCGCTGTGATGAAAACCATGACCAAAGCAACTTGCAGAGTAAAGGAATTATTTTGCTCATCAAAAACAGCAAGGGCAGGATCCTGGAGGCATGAACTCATCCACAGGCCATGGAGGGATTGTTGGCATACCTTTGAACTATTTATTAGTAATTCTAAACAACTTCTAACCAATCCACCGAGGCACATTAGGAAAGATACCAAAATGAAGACATTCTCAGGTATAAGTCTGTGGGGCAATTAATCAGCTGTCCATCCAAATCAGCATCCACCAAAGGGAACACAGCAATCAGCAGCAGCCCAGTGGTCACCCAGTTTTTGCAATGGCAGTTGCCGAAGCCCCTGCTTAGAGCCGAGGTATTTCCTGTCCGTTTGAATTAGTTGAGGGTAGGTGCTGTGTTCACAAGGCCCAGGAGCTGGCCATCGCCACACACTCGCTTGAGGCCTCAGTCTCTTCCATCGATAGGCCTAGGAGCAGGTCATTGGTTGGCGCATCCCCGCCTGGGGTTGTGGCCTCTTCCGTCCATCCAGCCCCACCAAATACCCGGGGCAGGTGCTGCCCTCTGAGGGGCCTCAGTCTCAGTGGCGGCTGTTCACCTGGACTATACCTCACTTAAACTGATCCCAACCTCGGCTGAAATTCTCAGCAAGCCTTGGAAGCAATCTTTGTCTAGAGTCTTTCGAAGTGAAGCAATGATGAGCAAAAAAGCCTCTCAAGTTTCCAGGCCTTCCTTTTTATGCACCAGGCTGTTTTCTCATTGGCCAATCTTATGGCCTCCTCCAGAGGTTCACCTATTGACCAGGACCACGCTCTGCCCCAGGTGTTCCCCACAGGTGCCAGTCACTAGGCTGATTGGCATGCCCCTTTTATGAGTCTGTTTTTCAGAAGCACTCCCACAACCCTTACGTATTCATCCAACATAACTGTGTTTCCAAAGAAATTCAAACCTCCACCCAAGGGATGCTGCTTACTGGCTTGTTCCACATGGCTTGCTCAGCCTGCTTTCTTGTAGAACCTGAGACCGCCAATCTGGAGAGGCACCATCCCCAATGGACTGGGCCTTCCCCCATCAATCACTAATTAAGAAAATGGCCTACAGACTGGCCCACAGCCTGATCTTTTTTTTTTTTTTTTTTTTTTTGTTTTTTT
>CAJQZJ010004953.1:3900374-3952996 GCA_907164525.1 Lophiomys imhausi | reverse complement strand
TTTTTTTTTTTTTTTTTTTTTGAATTTTTTTTTTTTTAAAGATTTATTTATTATGTATACAGTGTTCTTTCTGCAGGTATATCTGCAGGCCAGAAGAGGGCACCAGATTTCATTATGGATGGTTGTGAGCCACCATGTGGTTGCTGGGAATTGAACTCATGACCTCTGGAAGAGCAGCCAGTGCTCTTAACCGCTGAGCCATCTCTCCAGCCCAGATGATTCCATTTTGTGTCAAGTTGACATGAATCTAGCCAGTGCACCAGCCCTGTCAGTCAGATGTTTTGCCACTACGATAACACCTGAGGGAAGAGGGTTAAGTCCATAGTCAGCTGCTCCATGGCCATGGGCCTTGACTAGACAGTGCATCCTGGCTGTAGAAATGTGAAGTGGAGAGGGTTGCTTACATCATGGCGGTCAGGAAACTGGGGACAGGAGGGGACCAAGTATCTCTTTCAAAGGCATAGGTCCATGACTTACTCCCTCCCACCGCACCTTCTAAAGTTTCCGCCACCCTCCCTGGACAGTGCCACCTTCTGGGCATCAAGAGTTTACACATGAGCCAATGGGTGTGTGTGTGGGGGGGGGGATTAGTTTGACATCTTAACAGCAGGTGCTGATGGCTGAAAAGCATTTCAGTGCCAGACTCTGGTGGAGAGCTTGGGAAAGGTGACCAGGTAATGCATTTGATGAAAGTTGCAGTTCAGGCCTAGGGGCAGACAGCGCTTCCCCCAGAAACCGATTCTATATCGACTTCTTATGTCTCTATGTGGGTGTGTGAGTGTGTACGCTCCTTGTGCATAGGCCACCCGTGTGTGTGCATGCTACCTCTGCATGGGTATGCCACCTGTGTGTTTGCCACCTGTGTGTGTTCGTTCATATGCCACCTGAATGTATTCCACATGTGTATGTGCATGGCACCCATATATGAGTGCCTGTCACCTGTGTATAAGGCACCTGCATGTCACCAGTGTGTGTGCTACTTGTGTATGTGTATACCACCTCTGTGTGTGCATGGTACCTGGACATGTATGTGCCCGCCACCTGTGTGCATGCATGGTACTTGTGTATGTGTATGCCACCTGAACATGTGTATATGACACCTATGTATGTGCATTTGTGTGTATGTTACTTATACATGTGTATGCATGCCACTTGTGTTTGTGTGCATACCACCTGTGTGTAAGGCACCTGTGTATGTGTATATGCCACCAGTGTGTGTGGATTCCACTTGTGTATGTGTTCATGTGTGAGCATATATGTGTGTGAGTGTGTGTGTGTCTGTGTGTGTGTGCGCCCAATGATCTGCCCTCCTCATGTTCCATTTCAAGTTCCATCATGACCCTGTGACCAGCATGGATGGAAACTGGTCTAGGGGCCCAGGGTTGTCTGCCTGGAGTGACCTGCCCTAGCCAGCCAGGCAGTGCCACCAGCAGCCTCTCTGACTCCCTGCACCAAGCATCTGCTCTGCCTGGCTTTGGATTAGTGTAACAAAACAGGGCACACAAAAGTTCTCTGGGGTCCTTTCCACCTCCATGTTACTGGGTGAGATTTGTCAAAGATGGCTTGGATATATGCTGTGTGTGATCTGTTGTGGATAGACTGTAAAAACAGAACAAAACTATGCTTATACAGAACTATACACATACATGTATCTGCAAGTGTGCTTACATGCATGTGCACATACATGTAGACAGACAGATGAGAACTGTCTCATGGGGGGTCATGCTTAGCATGTATACTACTGCTTCAGCAAATGCTCCAAAAATGCTCCCTTCTGTAGCTCCTTCTTTCTTCCTCCCTACCTTCTTTCTTTCCTCCTTTCTTCCTCCTCTCCTTTCCTGCTTCCCTCTGCAGCCATCTCTTTGGGGACTCACAGAGAAGCAGAGACAGTAAGTCAAACCCAGAACTTCTCCACTCATTGACTACTCTGGCAGCAGATTCTGCCCAGATAACTGTTTTCCCAGGGGGGAAACTCAGGCTGAGAGCCCAGGCTGATGCCCTTCCACTGCGTCCCGCAGACTGAAGAGGCTGCACCAACAGGTCCCCGGCAACCCCGCGCAGACCACTGCCCACCACCCCCACGGACACTGCCCCCAGGTGCCTGCCAGGTCTCACGCTGCCAGGCCGACTCCAAGTGCCCACAACACCGGCGCTGCTGCTACAATGGTTGTGTCTATGCCTGCCTGGAAGCTGTGCCGCCTCCACCAGGTAAGCTGAGCTGGGGTCAGGGGACTGGGGGTCAGGTGGACCCAGGGTCAGCCCAGGGAAGAGGAAGAGTTGAGCTGTGTTTGTACTGGGCTAGCCGCTGCCCAGACTGGTTGCTCACCTGCAGCCTGCAGCTCTATCTCTGCAGCTCCTGCTGGGTGTATCTGCCTCACCTGCATGCATGGAGCCCCCAGCATGAAATATACACATCCCAATGTTATTGGGATGATCTGAAAACTGCTTCTCTTCTATAGCTAATTACTAGGTCCAAGATCTGGTTGACACCCCAGACGAGGGCATTGTCATATATACCTGTCTTTGTTGTGTAAACCTTGCTCTACTTAATTTAAAGTTGATTGATTGAATAAATGCTGCATCCTGGATTGAGTAGAAGAGAGGTAGGTGGTGGTGGGGAAGGTTAGTGGGCTTTTGGAGCAGAGAGGATCATGGGAGGAAGAAGACACACATGGGTTAGATAGAAGAATCATATCTCCATGTGTCCTGGAACATCGGCAGAGTGTGGAGAATAACAGCCCAGGGGAAACACACACACATATATATATATATGTGGGTTTTATTTGGAGATAAAATTTTAAGATACTTTAGGTGGGCTAAGATTGCACAATCCAGGCTAAGGCTTGATAAACTCAATCAGGTGTCTGTGTGATTATTCACAAGTGGCAGTCTAAGGGATAACTCTGTGACCCTAATAATCTTATTAATCAATTATAATTATTATGATCTCACTCAACACAAGGTTACCTCCATGTAACTCCACCCTTTAAAAGGGGTCCAATATAGAAGATGGCTCAACCCATAAGAGAGTAAGGGGTAAGAAGGTAAGGACACCTGCTACCCACCTGATGGCCCCTGTGGTCGAAGGAGAAAACACACTCACCCGAGTAGTCGCCTGACCTTCCACATGCACAGACACACCTGAAGATAAAAATGCGTGTATTTCTATATCCCGGATGGGACATAGCTCACTGGGTACTGTGCTTGCATTCTACCTTAGCACTTGGCCTGTGGGATTGGGGACAGGAGGGTGAGGTGGCCTGGATGCTGCTGGCCTGTGGCATGTCCCACAGGCCAGTGTGCTGGAGCCATCCTCACTTCTTCTATGGGATGACCCATGCCTCTCCCAAGGCTGGCACATCACACTGCCCCGAGGAAGGCCTCTGTCTCACCCGGGTCTCTGTCAGTTCTAGACTGGCTGGTGCAGCCCAAACCCCGATGGCTCGGTGGCAACGGCTGGCTGCTGGATGGTCCTGAGGAAGCGCTGCAAGGTACCTGCCATGGGCGCCAGGTCCCCAAGTCAGAGCCAGCCCTCCTCACTAGGCTGTCCATGGGTCATGGGAATGCTGACTGGGCACCCAACTTGGTTCCTGTGGCTAATGCAGAAAAAGAGCAAGGCTCTCCCTGACAGGGGACCTCCTTCCTGGATAGAGAATGAGAAGGAAGGTCTGGGACCCCTAAAGTCTTAAAGGGCCTCATTACCATCTATAGATAAGGGGTTCTTGTGTGGATGGGGAGTGGAGGGTGGTTTCTTAAATGAACCACATAAAGGCCAGAGGCCCAGAAGCTTGTTGGAGTACTGTACATGTGTATGTCCAGCTGGATTTGTGGCTTTGCACACCCTCATGTGAACCATGTTCCTCAGGGTATGCTACTGTGCACACACCTGTTCTTGTGGCTGTGGCTGAATGTGTGTGTGTCTGTGTATAAGCACATGTGTGTGAAAGCATGTGTATATATAGTGATTGTGGGTATGTTGTGCGTGTGGCTGTATGGTGTGCATGCATGTTTCAGTGTATGTGTTCACATGTTCTTTGTGTGGTGGTGTGTTCAGGATTCTGTGACTCTGTACGTCTGCACCAGGTGCTGCTGGGAGGAGGTCTTTCAAGATGTCTGTATGCAAGCCATAGGTACAGTCTAGAATCTGAAAGCAAGTGGGAGATGGCCTCTCTGGGTGCACATGTATGTACAAACATGGCCTAGTATCTGAGTGTACATGTGTACACTGTGCAAGGGGTACAGACATGGCCTGGCATCTGGGTGGGTCTAGAAGTTGGCCTTTCAGGATGGGGTGCACTGTCTGCTCCCCAGGTCTGCCATCTGAGACCTGGCTTGTGTCCCTCCACAGCAGAGGCATGCAGCACCACCGAGGATGGAGCAGAGCCATTACTCTGTCCCTCAGGCTATGAGTGTCACATCCTGCATCCAGGGGACGCAGCCCAGGGCATACCCAACCATGGACAGTGTGTCAAGCAGCGACAACAAGCCGGTGAGCACTGCCACCCCAAACGACCCCAATCGCCAGAGAACACCCTTCACCCTGAGCCTGGTTCAGAGTCCCCTCACCCCACTTCCTGCTCCTCTGTGTCTCACCCCCATCTGTAATTCCAGCTCTGTGTCTGCTACCTGAGTGGTCTTGGGGGTCAATCTCTTCATCTCTCTGTGCCCTGGTTTCCTCCCCTGTTAGATGGAGACCACTTCATGTTGTCATGTGATCAGATGAGAACATACATGCAGAGTTCTAAGAGTGGAGCTAGGCAGTCACATGTGTTGGGGAACACTGGACCTTGTGTGTCCATCTCTAGATCTGTCTTTAACCCAACAGAATTTGGACTTTTAAAATCTTTTATTCTTTTTTTTTTTTTTATATATTTGGTTGTGAGCCTAGCCTTTAACGGCTGAGCCATCTCTCCAGCCCTTTTTTTTTTTTTTTTAAAGATTTATTTATTATGTATACAGTGTTCTGTCTGCAGGTATATCGGCAGGCCAGAAGAGGGCACCAGATTTCATTATAGATGGTTGTGAGCCACCATGTGGTTGCTGGGAATTGAACTCATGACCTCTGGAAGAGCAGCCAGTGCTCTTAACCGCTGAGCCATCTCTCCAGCCCTAAAATCTTTTATTTTTTATTTTATTTTTATTTTATTTATTTATTTATTTATTTTTGGTTTTTCGAGACAGGGTTTCTCTGTGTATCCTTGGCTGTCCTGGACTCACTTTGTAGACCAGGCTGGCCTCGAACTCACAAAGATCCGCCTGCCTCTGCCTCCCAAGTGCTGGGATTAAAGGCATGCGCCACCACCGCCCGGCAAATCTTTTATTCTTGTGTGTGTGTATGTGTGTGTATGATGACGGAAAGAGCATGGGAATACTTCATGGCACACATATGGTCTGTGGACAACTTAGAGGAGTCCATTTTTCTCTCCTGTCACCTTTATGTGGGTTCTGGGACTTGAACTCAGGTCCCTGGGCTTACCTGCTGAGCCGTCTGAGAATCCTTGCTTCTCAGGTGACCATCATTGACATGTGTCACTGGCAGCCATGGATGAAGCAGCAAATGACAAGGTCTGATGTGTGTGAAATAGGCTGACAACAGAACGGTCAAGCTGTGAGTTTTGGTTCTGTGAGGAACAATGGCTAACTCAGACAGATGCATGACCATCATGGCTCCACATATGTTAGCATCTTCCTATTTATAGCTGCCAGTCCTAGACACTAGGTCACGGGGTAGAGGGGGTGGACCTGCAGATATAGAACCCCTGAAGGCAGGGCTGCAGGACAGAGGGATGCCTTCCACGGGAGGCCCAGGCTTGGCTAGGGGTGCTTCATATGTCGGAAGTCCCATATCCCTGCCTCTTTCTCCCCAGGTCTTGTATAGCCCAGGCTGGCCCAGACCTCTACTTATTATAGCTAAGGATAGCATTAAACTTCTGATTCTTCTGCCCTTGCCTGCTGGGATTACAGGCCTACACCATAAACCACCATGCTAGGTTTAAGCAGGACTTTGTGCAGTGAGGTGCCACTCTACCAACTGTGCGCATCCCAGGCCCAGAAGGGCCTTTCTGGTCTCCTGATCTTGCTCATTTGACTGTATGATTTCTAAGACTGGGGTAAATTGAGACCAGTTCTAGGGAGTCTGGATCCAAACGGACCCATTTTCTGGGGAAGGTAAGCACGGAGAGTAGACTATTCAACAAGACCACCCCAGCGATGTCCAAGCCTGAGAAAGAAGTGTAACAGAGGCAAGAGTTCAGACTCAGAAGTTCAGACACAGCTTGTAGCCTGCTGCTTCCTTGCTGGGTGGCCTCACTCTGTCTCCAGACTTTCTTAGTCTCAGTTTTTCTGTCTGTAAAATGGGGTTTGAGGGTGGTAATGCATTAATTACTGCATGGGCAGATTCTAAGGCTTGAGTTGGTGTCTGTGGGGTGCTTCTGCCTCACGTGACACACAGCAGATCCTCAGGGAGTGTAAGCCACCTCCAACCCTGGCACAGGAATGGGGAGGAGGCATTAGGTCAGGAAGCCTCCCCACCAGCTGCAAAGCTCATGTAGGTACCTGAACATACATCTGTGTGCTGTGTGTACCTCGCCTCCCCCAGGGACGCCATTCAGCCTCCCAGGTGGAAGCCAATTCTCCCAGCCTTGACCTCAGGGCTGTCACTTAGGAATAATTGGTGATAATTACATCTGAGTTTGGAAACATCTTAAAGTCCCTCGCCTTCCCTTAGGGCAAAGCTCTTAGCTGAGCCTAAGAACAAACATGCCACAGAGATTTTTTTGTTTTGTTTTTTTAAGCTGCATATTCAGAGTAATCTCAGACTTACAGAAAAGCTGCAGGGACATCACTGGAACCATCATCCAGCCTCAGCACTGTTAAAACATTCCTTTTCTCTCTCCCCTCCCCCTCTTTAGAAATGAATGGACAGTGTTTCTTGGGCTATTTGAGAATTAGTTGCTGGGACTGGAGAGATGTCTCAGTGGGTAAGAGCCCTTGCTGAGCAAGCATGAGGACCCGAGTCCATGTAAAAAAAAAAAAAAAAAAAAAGCTGAGTGTAGCTAGGTGTGAAGTCCTAGTACTGGGGAGGACAGGGCAGAATCAAGGAGACTGCTGAACACCGGTCTGGTTCCAGGTTCAAAGGATCCTACTACAAAGGAACAAGGTAGGAAATGAAAAGCCAGGTACCAGTGTCCTTCTCTGGCCTCCAAGCACACACAGTCTTGCTCTCCTACACACACACATGCACACGCATGCACATATACATACATGCACACAGACATGCATGCATGCACACAGAATAAATTGTAGGCTCAAGACCACCCTGAGGCATAGTCTTCTCTGCTACCAGCTCTTCTGGGGCCAGTGGTCAGCTTTATGGTCCAGATCGTAGTTCCCAAACTTTTTGGTCTCAGGTCCCCCTTTGACCCTTAAAATAACGTCAAAGCATCTGCACAGAGCTGTAACCGGAAACTGAGTTCCACAGATTCAGAACTCCTGAAAGCGTGCTCCCTTCTTGTTTTGCAGAGGGGCGGGTCCTAAGACAGAAGCTTCCCAGGGAATATCCAGGTAAGAGGAAGAAGGCTTTCTTTCTCTGCAGAAGACACAAGAACGGGAAGCAAGCATTTACATGAAGAAGAAAATATGAACATCCAAGACTGAGCCAGAGAGGACAAAATGGCAATTAGGTTTGAGAAATAAAGGCAAGCCCTGTCATTACAATGCTGGCCAGTATGGTAGGAGTTTATTAAAACCAATTGTGAGAATGTCTTTGTTTAATCCCAGGTGGGCTGTTTAAGACACAGGTATAAAGTATTAACTGTCTCCTGAGCTAACAGGGGCGTGGCTTAACCAGCTGAGCAAGTTTAACTCTGAGGACTTGGGAGAGAGGAATAAAAAGCCTAGACCCCCAAGGAAAAGGGGGCACTACAAAGGAGGGGAAAAAGCCAGAGCCCTGAGGAGAAGGGGGACTACAAAGAGAGAAGGAGCTCCACAAAGAAGTAATCTCCACAGAAGTAAAAGAGAATGGGCTTTTTAAAGAAGTAAGAGTAAAGAGGCTCTACAAAGAAGAGAAAGGGCTACAAGGTAGAAAGCGGTTGCTGTTCTCCAAGTTGTTGGTGCTCCCCCAAACTGTTGTTTGTTCTTCCTGCTGCTGTCTCCTGGTTTGCTGGACTTTTAATGAGACTGGTATTACCCCCCCCCCCCCCCCAAGAATCCAATGACCCTAATCAGCAGGAAGTAGCCTAAAGAGACCTCTGTCCCTTCTCCCTCTAACCTTCTTTCTCTCCCACCTAGGGTTGGGGGATTGAAGGGAATGAGGGGTGGAAGGGAGGTAGAGGTATTAAGTGCAATAAATTAAGTACAGGAAAATAAAGCAGAATGGATATAGTGGATAATTAAAAAGCTTTGTCTATAGGGCAGGGCAGATGCGAATCAGAGAGGGCTCAGGGCAATCACATCCCCATTGTGTCAGAATCTGGGGATGGGCACAGTTATGTGTCTCCTACCCTCGCTCAGGGAAGTGGAGAAAATGACCCTTCATCCTTCTTTCTGATTGTTCTTTTATCTGAGAATCCATACATACATCCACTCATTCATCCACCTATCCATTCTTACATCCACCCCTATGAACCATCCATCCATCCATATGTCCATCCATCCATCCATTTGCCCATCCTTCTATCCAATCTCCTATCATTCCACTCACCCTCCCACCCATCTTTCCATCCACTCACTCACCCATCTATCCATCCATCCTTTTTCTATCCATCTCTTCATCTATCCAATCCATCCATTCTTTCTTCCATCCCTCTCTCTGATCTTCCTTTCTCATCCATGAACCTACCTATTCACCGATCCCTCTCCCCATCCTTTCTTCTATCCATCTACCCTACCTATCTATCTATTCCTTTATCCATCTATTCATTCATTCATCATCATCATCTATCCACCCACTCACTCCTCCATGATCCACCACTCACCTACTAAAAGTACAGCACCTGGTGTGCTTGAGGCCCTGGGCTCAGTCCCCAGTGTACTAAAGAAGGAACAGAGAAATGCAGGCAGGAGAGCTGCGTGTACAGACTGAGTGGACTCATCTCGAGGAGGGGCCTCAGGGCCAGTTGCCATATTGTACCAAGGCACCCAGACTTCCTCTGGTGGTCACAGGGGGCCAGTGTGGGAATTCAAGCAAATTATCTGTTCCAACAGGCTGTGTTCTTGTTGCAGAAGGTGACTCCAAGAATGTGGCAGAACCCGGGAAGGGACAACAGAGGCGCTTTCAATAAAGTGAAGACTGGCAGGTGAGTAGGGGGTGAGATGGTTGCTGAGACAGCCACCATCCCCATATTGGCCACAGGAGGGCGACTTCAGAATGTCACAATTCCTCCACATTCCCAGCCGACCCTACACCCAAGTTCTGGCTGACCCGTTGCCTCCTTTCTAGCCTGCTGCCTTCACACCTCCTAGCTTAGACCAGTGGTGACTCCTGCGCTCCGCCATTCTTGTCTTCTCTCCGATTCTGCCACACAGCACTATAGGGAGCAGCTGTCTGACTGATGTGGCGCCAGGACCTCCTGGCTCAGCATTGGTTGTGGCATCTACCGAATCCTAATGCTCAGCAGTAGGTAGCTGGTGGTCTCCACTGTACACCACAGGGAACAAATCCCACAGGTGGGTTTGACACCCTGTTAGAAGGGATTCTAATCCAGCCACCTGGTAGACCAACAGGAAGGCCACAGATATACCAGGGACTATGCAAGAAATGACAAGCTGAGTGTGGGAGCTGCCTCCAGTGAAGGAAGCCCCAGGAAGGGGCACTGAGCCCAGAAATGAAATCTGTGGATGAGAAGGTGATATCTGGGGTAGCAAGCTGGAGGACAGGATGGCACCAAGTAGAGGGAAGTGAAGACTATGGTGTCTGTGGTGGGCCATTTCAACTGTGAGGAGTCACGGGGAGGCTGCTGAGAGGACAGGGGATGTCAAGGAGGCTATGTGCATAGGGGGCTGCTCAGCAAAACACCCACACTCAAACATACAAAGGTGCAAGTTTGCAACCACCAGAGGGTCCCCACCTACAAACCCAAGAACCTGTCCAGACTTTAACAGTCTCATAAACCAAATGGCAGCTATTACAGCAGCAGCTCCTGGGGGGGGTCACTGGAAAGGAATCAGGTTCTAGCTTTCACGGTATCCAGGGCTAAATACCCGGAAGACTGTGGACAGGTGAGCACTAATGCCAGCCTTAGTGTGTGTCAGATAAAGTACAGGGCTGCAACTTTCATCAGGGCCAGCTGGCCCAGGCTCAGCATGAGGTCTTGAATCATAGCTGAGGATAGGTGAGAATTCAGACTCTGGAGCCAGTGGGACCTGGTGACAAATCCCAGCTTCCTACTGTGTAACCTTAAGCGAGTGACTCAGCTCTCCAAACCTGTTTTCTCCCCTATAAAATGATATAATAGTAATGAGTAAATCAGTTGCTAGTCAGGGACCAGGGAGACGTCTGTGGGGAGGGGAAGGGGCTTGAGGGTTTTGTCTTTGCAGAAACATATCTTTCTGATGCTCCTGGCAGGTCCAGGGTAGACAGGAAGTTAAAAGGCCTGGGCTGCCTGTCCTGCCCACAATTGGTTCATATGTACTCTTCCCCCACCCCCTTGGCATCTTTGCAGCCTTTGCGGTACCTTTCCAATGCTTTCCACACGCTAAACCTCGGAAACAGCAAAAGAATATGACCATGGACATCCCACTCGGTTCCACAGAACAGTACTCCAGAGCTCCTGGGAAATGGAACTCCAGACTCCCAACCCCAGCATGGCCCAGCTTGGCGTGGTAACTTGGTGGAAGCCCCTGGCCGGCTCTGGGTCTCTGCTCATCATCCTGGTCACACGAACCTGCAGCTTCTAGGTGACTTTTGCCTGCGGAAGGCGTATATCCATCCCAATTGTTCCCCAAATAAATCTGCCCACCATGTAGTAGAAATGAACTCCTTTGTCAGACTTGAACCACAGCTGTTTAATTATTGTTGTTGGTATTACAGTTATTTATGTGGGTGCGTATCTGTTGGGAGTGGGCCATGAAGTAGGGGGACACGGCCAGCAGAGTAACCATCCTCAGGAGGCAAGAAAGTAGTTTAGGCCAGGTGTGGTGACACATGCCTTTAATCTCAGCACTTAGGAGGCAGAGGCAGGCGGATCTCTGTGAGTTCGAGGCCAGCCTGGTCTACAGAGTGAGTCCAGGACAGTCAAGGATACACAGAGAAATCCTGTCTTGAAAAACCTAAAAAAAGAAAGAAAGAAGAAAAGAAAAGAAAGTAGTTCAGTTCAACTGGACTAAGTAGCCAGTGTTGGTTCGAACGTCAGGAGCCTGACCCTGAGTGGCTTATTTAAGTCATATTTAAGCACAGCACGATTTGGTGAAAACTCTCCTGGTGATAATTAGCTCAATCCCTTGTGCACAATAAAGCAGACATGACTATATCAAAACTCTTTTTAAAGTAGGTGTGGCACCTTTCATAAAGATGGGCTCTACAGATTGACAAACTCATAGAGAGGGTCTGGAGGATGATCCAGTGTGGTCTAGGCCACAGACAGCGTAAAAATGTCAGCAGGCTATTAACCATGTCCACTCCCAGCCTTCTGGACAAATAACAGGTTATACATCTCTTCCTTTGAGAGAACAACCCTGTGTATTTAGGATTCCTGAGTCCCTTGGTACTTATGTGTCAGTACAAGGACCTCCATGCTTCCTACCACCTGTGTGTGTGTGTGTGTGTGTGTGTGTGTGTGTGTGTGTGTGTGTGTGTGTTATGCTATGCATACACCATGGCACATGTGTAGAGGTCAGAAGACAGCTTATGGAAGTTGGGTCTTTCCTTCCATATCTCAGGGATGGAGTTCAGGTTGTAAAGTTGGTGCCAACCCCTCTCCTGCTGAGTCATCTCAGGGCTTTAATATTTAGTACCCTTAAATGTGCCATGCTGGAGGCTGCCGTGGTGGTTGGTCAGGAGTGCAGGGATGCCATGCCTCCTGAGGCCAGATGGATTCTCTAAGCACAAACAGCCAAGTCCTGGGTGCATGGTCCCCACAGCAAGGAGGGGCACCAGGAAGCTGGGGGGAGCAAGTGAGCTGGGAGCTGCCCCAGGACAGTGGCCTTGAGTGGGCCAAGTCCATTAACAAGGACTTCCCGGTAAGAGCAGATTTAATTAAATAATCGCTTTGTGCTCTGGTCCTGCTGACCTTGGCTCAGTCCTCTTTGGGGTTTTCCATTAGATCTTCCAGTTTTAACTTCCACCCCACCCCGGTTTTTTGTTTTTGTTTTTCCTCAACATTCTCAGGTGATCAGTAGGCTGATCTAAGCAAAGAGCAGGTAGGTCCCCTTTGGGTGGCCTTAGAGCAGGATATACTGCATCTGTTACCCCCCAGGGAGGGTCTTCTTGTACTGCTTCATGAGGCAGGCACTTTATCCTGGGTAAAGCAGACAGGACTGTAGGCCCTAGAGCCCTCCCTCCTACAGGCACTGCAATCTAACCCTGCTGAATCTAGGTGGTGTACTGTGTCTGTGTTTCATTGTTGTGAGATAAGTGTGGGAGAAAGCCATTCATGGGCTCTGGGGGAGGAGCCGGAGAGCCTTTCTGGAGGTGGAGAATGTCTGAGCCAAGTTTCTGAGTATTGATCTCCAGGTTGCCATCCCAAGTGCCAAGTACCTAAAGACACTAGAAACACAGCACGTGATTGATCCTGGTTCAGGAGCCCTGTCCCCCACCCCATCTGGACTCTCCAGCCCTTAGAACAATGAAAACTGCACCTCCCCTTGACTACCATGGGATTATTGAAAATGCCAGTGGTGATGGTTTAATCCCACGTCTGACACCAAGAAAATACTGAGCAAACATGAATCCACTGTAGTGTGGACAGGAGAGAAAAGAGGGTAGGCTAGACAAATCTAGGAGGGGGTCACGGGGAGGGGAGGAGAAAGAAGAGAGGGAGAGAAGGGGGAGGGATAGCGGATGGGGGGTGGGGAGAGAACAGCTCTTGACGGTGTTCCAGGGCTTGCTTCTACCCATGTGGCAGCTGAAGCAGTGACCACAGGGTCCTCAGTAGCAAGCTCCCCTAACTTTGGCTTAGACTTGTTCAATGGGTTTGTTGTGTTGGAAAGCTGAAGCAACACAACCTCTGAATTAGGACAGGCTGGCAGGTGAAGACTCTATGAACCTCCTTGGACCTGCACGCTGGGAATCTCCTGCCCCGATCCCAAGTCCAGGGAAAGTCCAGCAAGCCACAGCCTCAAATCGGCAACGATGGAGCTCTTTGGTGGCCTTGCACCTGTGCCTGAGTCTCAAAGCTGGTGACAGGCACAGTCACCTCCCCATCCACACCTACCCTACACCTGCCTCGCCCGAGCTCACTGGCACTCCAGGTTCTCACCGGTCACACTCAGAGTGGTTCAACAGGTGCCTGGAGATGGGCAACACCCTACCCATTAGATGAAGGAGTGCCGCCCTGGCCAGTCTGGGAGACAGGGAGAGAGAGCCGAGGGTCAAGGTGACTGACTCTCATTTCACTAGTCACAGCTGGGCCATTCAATGCCTGTTCACCACCTGCATGCCATCAGCAACCAGCTGCCACTGAAATGACACAGGAAGCCTCCTGCTCCTGCTCCCCAGGCTCTAATCAAGAAGTTAGAACATCCTCGATGGGATTTCAACAAGGCTTATTATTAACACATTTCAAGACAAAACTGTTGGCTTGTGGTCCTGTCCATTTAAGATTATAAACCAGTCTCTTTAAGATTTTATATATACATATATGCATGCATATACATAGATATGTACATGTATACACACACACACATACACACATTTCACAGCTGAGGAAATAATGCCACCAATGAGTTTGTTGTTCTTATTCACTGAACTGTTTACTATCCTGGTTGGTTGGGGGCTTTGTTTATTTTTCTGGTTTTTGTTTTGTCAGCTTGACATAACCTAGAGTTATCTGGGAGAAGAAACCTCAAGTGAGAAAATGTGCCCATCAGATTGACTTGTAGACAAAACAGTGGGCCACTTTCTTGATTAATGATTGCTGTGGGAAGGCCCAGCCCACTAAGGGGCAAGGCCACCACTGGACTGGTGGTCCTGAGTGTATAAGAAAGCAGGCTGAACAAGCCATGAGGAGCAAGCAGATAACTAGCATCTCCTCCATGGCCTCTGCATCAATTCCTGCTTCCAGGTACCTGCGTTGCTTGAGTTCCTGCCTTGGCTTCGCTCAATGGACTCTGACCCAGAATTTGTAAGCCAAATACGTTCTTTCCTTCCCAGGTTGGTTTTGGTCCATGTTTTATCCCAGCAATAGAAAACAAAGTAGGATACTCACAGGAGCGTGGACGGTACCAAAGGAGACGCATCATTGAAAAGTCTCCTCCGTGGATGATACCTTACTCTTCTCTGCATAGATGGAGTTCCATCTTCAGTTACCTCCCAAACTCCTGAGGCTGTGTGCAATTGGCCCAGTATCACAAGCAGCTGGAAAGGGGGATGTACGGATCCAGGAGACCAGTCTGACCCAGACCAGAGGGTTTGGAGGAGACAAAGGCCTCCTTGCTTGTAGACTCTGCTTTCCACAAGCGCAAAGAGCACACAATTTACCAACATATTGTACATTGCAGTCCCAGTGGCTAATGGAGGAACCCAGAACTTGTAGGTTCCCATGAATGCTCTCCGCTGAGGAGCTCACATGGACAGTGATGTCCACTCCTCAGCCAGGTCCCAGCATGGCTCAGCACTATGGATGCACCGCAGAGGTCAAGAGAGGGTGCTCATCCTTGACCATCAGCTGTGCCCATCACAGTAGCATAGGCCTGAAGCTCTGAGCTCCCCTTCTTGCCCAAGCACACCTGCCAACCAGGTTGGATCTCCCATGCTCTCTCTAGGGATGCCATATTCTGTGTCCCATATGGACTGATCCCTTTGTAGACAAGGGGCTGAGACTTGGGGTAAGATTATGAGGCCCAAGGTCACAATGACCCTAGGAGCCTAGTTGGGGCTGAGCTCAGCCCTGCAGTCATATGGAAGCTATGATGTCTATTTTCACTGGGGAAGGGCTGGGAGCCACCTCCAAAGGTGTTGCCTAAGAGCAGGCCAAGAGAACGCTTGTTGATTGCCTGCTCCTGTTCTGGTCCAACCAAGAGCCTTAGATGTTATGTAACAGTCTCTCATCCAGGGGGAGACCAACCAGAGATCTCCCCAACCAGACTCCCCCAAGGTCATAAGGTCCATTGCCACCACTCACCCTTTCCTGGGCCTCCCAGATACACCAACATGGCACCATGTTCTTCTCAAGTCCTGCATAGTGACACTGCGGCCCTTGTCTCATGGCTTTCTTTCTCCTGGATGGAGAACTCATGCATCTCTTGTCCCAACATTTCTCCAGGCACACAGTAGATCACTAACAGCAGCGTTGAACCAGTGACTGACCAAGGGGTCAGATCCACCATCCTAAAAACACTGAAAGCTTCCAAGAAGGGACCCAAGAATCAGCACGGCGTTAGTTCATCTCCACATCCACCTTGACGCCCAGCCACTTACCATGGCTGGGAGGAGTCAATGAACTAGGTTTGCAGACAGACCGATGGGTGGAGAGTGATACAGATGGACTATTAGATATGGCCTCACCTGAAGGTGTTGTGGTTAGAGAGGGAGTTTACAGACACCACAGTCATGAAATCTGACTTTCCCACTACTCTCACTTGAGTGGCTATGGTGGTGACTCAGCCACTCTATCTCAGATCCCGTCTCTGATTCCTGGAAGGTCTGGACATGAGGCTTGGAAATGCCCTCAACAGACATGGAGGGGTGGAGGAGGCAGATCATGCTTTACCTTCTGAGCTTGCACGTGATCCCAGGGATGACTCCCTAACTGCAGGACAGGGTGTCGGGAGTGGGGGGACCAACACCAAGGAAGTGAATGAGGCAATGGAACAGAAAACTGGAAGGGAAGGACCTAGGGGAGCTGGGTGGAGCCCCCCCGTTATTTGATACTATTTCCTCTGCTGTAGAATGGGATGCCAAATGGCAGCGAGGGTCAGAACCTGAGCACAGAGCCGGGCTCCATTCTGCCAGGTTGCTGCTGGTGCAGCCATGAGCCCCCTCCATCCTTCAACTTTCTGTAGACCTCTGCCCAGTGTTATTGGTTAAACAGATTGCTGGTGCCTGCTCTCCCTGCACTGTTCAAACTGTGAACCAAAAGTCTTTCTGAGGGCTGGGTATGTAGTTTAATTGGTAGGATACATCCATCCTCAAAGCCCTGGGTTCAATCCCAAGCATGGTTTCTTGGTTAATACCTGACATCCTAGAGCTGGGAGGTAGAGGGAAGAGGGCCAAAAGTTCTACTTCATCCTCATCTACACATTGAGTTACGGCTAGCCACACCTCTCTCTTTTGGTTATCCCGAAACAGACTATAAGCACTTACTGTATACCAAACACTTCCAGAGGTTGGGGGTGCCAACCTGGGAAAAGGCAGGTCCTATCTGGCTCTTATGGGGATGACAGCCCATGGGGGACAGACAGTTGGCAGCACTCTAGGTCACGAAGGTGGGGAGAGGAGTTCTGGAGGGGTTGCAGAGGAACTTGGGTGGGAGGGACAGGGCACATGATGTTTCTTCCCAATGTTTATTTTGGAATAATTGTAGGGTTTCCAAAGGGTGCCAAGATGGCCCCCAGGTCTTCAGAGGCAGAGAGAATGAGCAGGTGTGGGGAACCGTGCCAGGAACTGTTTCCCCAACAGTTATGTCTTATGTGGCTGTAGCGTGATGTCAGAGCCAGGACCACGCCCTTGTGCAGGGCAAGTGTGTGGTCTCTGTGCCACTGGGTAACTTGTATGGGTGTATGTGACTATCCCCTCTGTCAGAACAGAATGGACCGTTACCATGTAGGTGTCTCCATGGTGCTGCCTCTGGCCTGGCTTCCCCATGTCCGTGCTGCAATTCCATGACATTTCCAGGACAATCTGTAAGTGGATTCCAACAGCAACAACCTTCTGAGCTTATAGTAAGTATCCTTACTGGTCCCCCTACACACTCTGCTCTCTCCCTTTCTCTCCCTCCTTCTTCTCCTCCCTCCCTCCTTCATTTATTTCCTCTCTCCTTTACCCATATAAACTTCAGTGTGCATGTCCCCAAACCAGGGGCTCTCTCTCATATAACTAGAATATAATAATAAAAGTGGGAGATCACACTGTTGCAAACTGTCACCCACAGAGCTCATTGCCCCCACTTGTCCCCCATGATGCCCTGTATGGTAGAAGGTAAAAACATGTTTTTCTCTGGGATCATGAGCTGTATTTGACCGAGATGCATCTTTGGTTACCTTCCTTCTGGAATGTTCTGCAGTCTCTTCCTGATGCCTGATGGCTACTTTTTTTTTTTTTTTTTGAAGAAATGAGCCAGTGACTTTCTGGGACACTTTCCTTTTGTGACTGGTGTCCCCACTGCATAACACTGTGAGGTGACCACTGGTATCTGGTCACCCAGGCTCCTGAGACCCTCAGCAAGTCAGGTAGAATGAGGGGGCATCAGATCCTCACCTGAGGTCACAGCCACTGACTGTTCCCAGCTGTATATAACCCTCCTGGCGATGCTAGAGTGTACAGGACAAAGGGCTGACTGGGGGTGGGTACCCCATCTGTGCATCACCCATGCCAGGGTGGGAACTGGCGGTGCTGTAGCCACCTCTGAGGTAGCCCTGCTTCTACAGATCTACAGATGACCCCGATACACTCACCAGCTCACCGTACCGGACATGTATGGGATTATCTCTTTGGTCTGTCACGCATTGCCCACCCTGGGATGGATAGAGACTCCCCAAGAAAAAACTCACTCAATATCTCAGGGCTGAGATTCAGGCTGAGTTTTCAGGAAGGAACTCCTTTGGAGTGATGTGTGCCCTCCTTCACGCATCTTTCCTACCCAGGTCATAGGGCACTGCTGTCCCTTCCTGGTGATGGTGAGGTTGGCTCCTGCTAGGTGTCTCCCTGTGAAGTGACTGCTTCTCCTTGGTGACTGGCAAGTGTCTTGCGGGCTCATGTTTCAAGGCCTTGCAGAGGGTCTCCTCCCTGACCCTGTCTGCTTGCCCTAACAGAACTTGCAATGGTGCAAGTTAACTGGAGGTGTGCGCACGCTGCAGGACTTTCCACAGGGAGACTGCCTTTATTCACCTCAGCTAGACAGGGCAGTAACACAGCAAAGAAACTAACCCATCCCAGGCCATCTGTGAATCAACGACTATATTGGGGTTACCTGAAGAAACACGGGAGAGTGAGCAACCTTTGTCCCAGCATGTGACAACTCATAAAATTTTGCATCTCCAAAGTTTCCTGCACAGTTTTGTAGGCAGCTCCACTGAAAAGCCTCCTTCCCCAGCAATTGCTTATACAACTTCAGGAGGGCTCTTGCCATGATTTTAAATTTCTCAAGGTTCTCGTGAGCATCCCCCTCCCTCAGTGAGAGGATATTTCAAACTGGAGGAAACAGGTGTAATGATCAGAGGGAACAGTGGCAACAGGATTCCCAAAAGTCTTCTCTGAGAGGGAACCCTTATGCCTAGGTAGGCCTGGAAAGAGAGGACACTCCACAAATATCTTGGGGAGATCATGCCTGGCCAAGAAAGACATGAGTATCAAGGCTGGGAGGCAGGACTGTACATCTCTCCTTTGAACATCAACCAGGAATAAAGGCTGTGGGTGTGGAGACAGTGACAGAGGGGCATGTGGGCAAGACCCAGTGGTTAGATTTATGCAAAGAGACACCTATGCCTTGGCTCAGTCTCAACGTATTCCAAGTCCTACAGGTTTGGGAAGTGGGTCCAGGGGGAACCATGAAGAAGAACCATTTATTTTCATTCTTATTTGTGTATGTGTGTGTTGATATGTATACATGTATGTGTGTGAGCCAGAGATCAATGACAAGTGTCTTTCTTATTGCCTACCACCACTTCCCCTCCTTCATCTTTGTGTGTGAGAATAGGATACATGTGTGCCAGTGTGTGTGAAGTCAAAGGACAACCTTGGGTGTCAGTCCTCCCTTCAACCTTGGGTGTCAGTCCTCCCTTCAACCTTGGCTGAGCCAGGATCTCTTGTTTAACACTGCAAGCTAGCTAATGCAGGAGCTCCCAGGGACTCCCCTGTCTCTGCATCCTATCTTGCTGTAGGGCTGCTGGGATCACAGATGCATGTTATTGTGTCATGCTTTGCCTTGGTTCTGGGGACCCAATTTTGAATCCTAGCCCTTCCATAACAAGTGTGTGACCCACTGAGCCATCTCTCCAGCCCAGAGGAGCCATTCATACTCAGCCACAAATTCCTACCACACCATGACATTGGCCTGGGAAGGAGGTGTGAAAAGAGAACTCGGAGATTTTCATCTATTTATCTACCTTCTAGGTTTCTTGAAGCTCTCCCAGCCAAGCCCTACCTTCTTCCTGTGAAAACCCTTCGGTAAATAGATACATTCATATGTCAGGTGTCAACAATTATGGTGGCTACTAAGAATGATGAAGGACGGGTTCCCAGGCCTGCCTCATCCCAGTGAAAATGACCCATGGCTGTGACTTGGTGACCAGAGATGCCTATGGTTGTGGGAGGAGGGGGAGGGAGGCAGGCATCTGAGCTATGTGTTTATCCCTTGGGCTCCAGTGAGTCCCAGGGTACCTTCACTGGGTCTCTGGTATTATCATGCACAGGTTGGAGCTTGTCCCTTCTGGTGGGATGGAAACCCTGCAAGACCGTTGATGTCACCAGGCTGTGGAGAAGTGGTCACAGCGGGGCAGGTCTGGAGACCGTTTTGAGAGCATGACCACAACTTTCAAGCAAGCATAGGAACTGGGTCTCACAGATGTGGTGCAGACTGCCAGGCCTTGGCTCCTGACATTGGCTATGCCCTTTGTGGATGGTGTCTACCCTCCCCCAAGGATCCTTTTCCTCAGTTCTCTGCCCTTAAGTCACACCCCAACCACTTCCACTTGAAGGTCCCCACCTGGGCCAGCCTGCTTCTTTCTTTTTCTCTTTTTTTTAAGATTTATCTTTAAAAATTTTTAATAAATGTTTTGCCAGCATGTATGTATGTGTCCCATGTACAAGCCTCAAGGCTATGGAGGTCAGAAGAGGGTGTAGAAAACTTGGAGTTTCAGGCAGTGGTGAGCTCCCTGATATGGGAGCTGGGAACTCTCTTGAATCCTCTGGAAGAGCAAGTGCTCTTAACTGCTGAGCCATCTCTCCAGTCTCCACCCCAGCCCCCTTTTTAAAATTAGTATACAGATTTTGTTATGGGGTTTCATACCCGAGCCCTGCCCCTGCTGTACCTTTCCATACCCAGTATTCTCTCTTCCACTTTTACACATGTGAACACATGTGTTCTACCACCCTCCACACCACACACCCTCTCCCAGTCTCATGAACCCCTTTTCCATTCCTGGCCTCCACTTTCACCCACAAATACTCATATCTGATGATGAGAAGCTAAGCTCCTTTGTGAGAGTGAATGTGCAATATTTGTTTTTGTGTGCCCAGGTCCCCTCTTTTTAATACAATATTTTCTTCACGGCACTACTGCCTATCCCCAGCTCTGGGCTGTAACAGTGAACAGCACCTACCCCTCATGGCCCCAAATTCCAAGTGTTTGTTCTCCCCATTCCAGAAGTCACAGCCTGAAATCTGGTGCCAGCAGGGCCACATTCCTCTGCGGGCTCTGGGGCAGGATCCTTCTTGCTTCTTCCAGAGTTGGGTTGTCCCGGGTCTTCCTTGGTGACACTTCAGCTTCTGAGCCAGTCTATTTCTCCTTCTGTCGCCCTGAGGACATCACCAATTCTGGAGTCAGAACTGTAACAGGCCCTGAGACCTTAGCACAACTGACTCCATGATGGAAGTGCCATTCAGGATGTAAAACTCAGCCTGTAGACAGCACCACCTGCCAAAACTAAAACAAAGACCTAATCCACCAAAGTCCACAGTTCTAGGAAAGTCTTTGATGTACTAACCCTGCTTTTTTTTGGCTTCTGTGTTTCTGCTTCTGGCTAACTGTTCTTACTAACTGAAGTGTGCCAACCCAGAACATGGGTTTTGTGCTTAAAACTCACCCTGAGAAAGGCTCAGGCCTACACTGGGATCCCAAACTCCCAGTGTAGCCACCAGCTGGCTAATAAAGGCTTTCAATTGGTTCAAACCCATGTCTCACCAGTCCCAGCAATCTGGTGAATACCCCACCCACAACAAGGACCCCCAGTCAGCCCAGGCTGAATTTACCCGCAGAGGCTTAGGACAAGGGCATCTATGAAGATCCTCATTCCAGATAAGAACCCACCCTCAGAAGTGATGAATGACAAGATAGGATTCAGAGTCGCCATGGAAACAAAGCCTCATGCCTGTCAGCGAGGGACCATCTAGGTTAACTGAGGTGCCAGTTGCTTTGTCACAACAGTGAGAGAGTGACACAAGAGGGGTTAGAACAGTCACCGTTCAGCCCGCTACCCTCACTGCCTGGTAGTGCACCACACAGGAATTCACAACAGCTGTCTTACCCACTAGGAGAGGACAGGGCCAGAGTATGTGGTGCCTGTGGCTCCTCCTCGTCTCCCCCATTTATAATAGCTTTAAAATATTATTGAGGGGCTGGGAGATGATGGCCCAGTATGTAAAGCACTTCCCATGCAAGCATGAAGCTCTGAGTTCAATTCCCAGTACCCATATAAAAGAAAAGGAAACAAACATAGAGTTAGACAGGACAGTGGTGGTGAACTCCTTTAATCCCAGCACTCAGGAGGGAGAGGTAAAAGGGCAAAGTTCAAGATGTGATGAGACATGAAGCAAGGGATTTCAGTGCCGGGAAGACAAAGAGGACTAGATTCCCACGGCTCACTGGCCACCCAGTCATGCCGGGGAGGCCCACGCCAGTGAGAGACCTTTTCTCAAAAACCAAGGTGGAGATTGACTAAGGAAGACATACAAGGTTGACCTCTGGCCTCCACACACATGTGCACACACATGCCTGTGCACTTTCACACACATGTGCACACACATGTGTGTTGAACTAATGAGATTTTTTTTTCTCTAGAGACTTAGCTTTCTTCAACTGTACAATATACTGTTACTGCTGTTTTGAGACAAGGTCTCTCACACTGTAGCTCACACTGGTCTGGGACTGACTACATACCTCAGCCTGGCCTTATACTCATAGCCATCCTCCTGCCTCTAACACCCCTGTGCTGAGATTACAGGTGTGCCACCCCTGTTTCCACAGTTGTCCTGTCCTGTGTGTGTTGCTAGCACACAAGCAAGGAGTGTTTGTACAAGGAGGTGTCGCTTCCACGACTTAGAGATACATCTGTGTGATGTGTACCCTTTCTGAAGAGGACACCTCCAGCTGCCAAACCTGGGAGTCCAGTTTATGATCAAATACATTTCAGGTGCTCTGAGACTGGGTCCAGCCTGCTCTTCGAGAGGCATTCCTGGGAACTAATTCACACAGAATGAAAGGACTCTGCTTTCAAGGAGAGAGTGGAGGGAGTTGACCAGTGTGACCTCACTCATTGCTTAAGGTGTCCAGAGCAGACATTTCAAGAAAGACTACATACTTCTGCTCAGGCCCCACCCTTGGCATTCACCACTAGCCCAGCTGTCAGGGCCATCTCCAACCCACACACCTCTACAGTTCCCAGCTTGTGGTTTTGTCTGAGGATAGTCCTTAAAATGTGGGTTCTAGAATCTTCCAAGGTGAAGACAGAAATGAAATAATCAAAACTTCTCAAAGGAAAAATATCAAACCCTTGGAGTTTATAGGAATGTCTATGGTATTGCCAAGCAACTAGACTAAGAGAGACCGAAAAGAAACAGAAGCCCCAGGTGTCACCACTGGGGACAACTGTGCAAGAGCCCTGCTTACTCTAGATCAAAGTAAAAGATGAAAGACACAGAGTACTCACCTCAAAAACCAGGCATGAAGCATGAGAGAGGTGGAAATGGGCCAGCCAGACACACTAATATGGGAAGAGCGAACTCAGAATGGACAGGATCGTGACTGAAAAGGAAACTTCAAAACCCTTCTCTTTGTGTCAGATCAAGTGGCTGCCAATAATAAAAAAAAAAAAATTAAAAGCACAGGACAAGAAAGTTCAAGCTGACAGAGTCAGCTTACAAACAGCACACTTTGATGTAACTAACAGTGCTGTGGAGATGGCCCGAACGTGGCCCACAGAGCAGTGAGTGATAAGGGTTCAGAAAGTTAAAATCTAGCAGAGGTGTGTGTGGGCTACATTTTCCCATCGCAATGCAAACCTCAGTCTCTGAAGACTGAGCGTGCCCACCCGGCCATTTCCAGTCTGCCATGCTGACCTTTCCATGACCTGCTTCATTTTGGGGGTATTCCATGACATACCCCATGATATACCACCCAGTGTCCCATCTCACACTTCCTGTGCATTCTCGTACCTTCCCACAAGTTCTAGCTTCCACACATCGGGCAGGAGTGAGGCCGTGGTGATGGGATCCGGGGCAGGGCTGTGCTGGGGGGGGTGTTGAACAACCAACCTGTTGCTGCTGCTGCCAGAGTCTGCCTTGCCCCCATCAGCAACATCCCTGGAAAGGTGAGAGGCTCCATACTACCACGGCATCCTTCTTAGAATCACAGGAGGTGACTTGCAGAAGACCCAGGAGGTAATGAAGCCAAATTCCCACGTGTTCGCCACACAAACCACAGGCTCTCCTGGGAACTCATGTGGCAGTGTTAGGAGGTTTCCCACAGCATGAGCACTAACCAGCAACACCACAGGTCCTGATGTTTGCTCTGGAAGTTTCTCCACCGCTGCCACAGGACACCTTCTTACCCTTCTCCTAGGACTCAGTGGCTTGCTGTCTTCTGCTCTGAGCCACTTCCTTCCCCTGAAGCTCCTACCTGCACACAGTGGCTCTCTCCTGTCTGGGTGCCTACCCTGCAGGCCTTACATGCCCAGTAGCTGGTTCATCCTATTGCTATCTCAGATCCTTTCCACTTCCCCTACCTGTGTCCACATCTTTGGGGACACTCTCTCACTCCAGCTCTCAGATTGAGAGTACTGTTTCCCTCTGGGACCCCAGCTCATACAGGTGGGTAGACAATGTCACCCCACTTCATGGAGGAGTAAACTGAGGTGGAGAGAGGTGGGAAAAGTCACGCAAGGCCACACACATCTGGAAGGAAGTGGCCTGGACTGAAAAGTTGAGGGAGTACAGCAGTTTCCCTCCTCTTTCGGAACTGCAGTGGGGTGGAATGAGGTGGGGTGAAGTCTCATGCTGGGGGTGGGGTCTCATGGTGGGAGCAGGCACTGTGTTGGGGGAAGGGGGACTCAAGGGAGGTGCTTTGGTCCTGTTAAGAGAGAAAGATGCAGGGAAGATGTGCAGTTTACTGATGTGTCCCATCGGGCTGGCTAGGACTTCAGTGGCCACGGCTTGGGGGAGCCAGTGAGGCAGGTGGCAAATATTTGCTCAAAGGGGGCAATTTAGTTACGCATACATATGTGCAGTCAGTTAATTGCTTGCCTGTGCTCAAAAGTAAACCCAGGGTGGGACATGGCCCAGCCTTCTCCAGGGCAGCTTCTGCTCTGTGGAGTTCGGGACCCTGGTACACCCTAAAGCCTTATGGCTTTCCACAGGACACACTGGGCAGCCCAAAGTGTGTGACACCCCTCTCTCTCCCTGTCACAGTGTACCAGTGTGCTGCTGCTGAAAACATGCTCTGTGCTTAGCCCTGCCAGATGCCCCATCGCACTGCCTTCAGGAACCCCAGTTTTCCTGGTAAGGGGGTGCTGTCCTGAAGGCTATTTGTCAGGGCAATAACCAAAGACCCAGGAGACGTACCTCACTCACCCACCGTTAGAAAGGGAGGAATATGCTCTACAGGTGAACATGAAAGTCGGAGATCTTCCACAGGTGGCTGTGGTACCCCCAGTTTCCCTGCTCCCAAGGGCACACCTAGATACGTGTAGGTAAGGCTCCTGTAGGTAAGGTCTCAGCTTTCTGCTCTATTTCAATTACAGATTCAGCCAGGTGGCTCAGAGAGGCCAGACAGTTGACTGCCCCCGAGCTGCCCCGAGTAAGGCTTTGGCTCAGGACCTACTCCTTCCAGGTGATTCTCGTGCTCTGGCAGGTTTGGGCAAGAACCACAGCTCTGAGACCACACAGTGGCTTCCTGGTCCTCCTGCGGTTGACCCGGGGAGTTTGGGGTCCTGGCGCCAGCGGGGCGGGCCAGGTGTGCAGAGGGCGGCGCTGCTTCAGCCCTGCCCAGGGGCGGAGCTCACCTGGGGACCAGGTAGGCAGCTCCCCGGCAACCTGGCCGCCGGGGAAGCCTGGGCGCGCAGCAGCCGCGGCCTCGCTAGGACCCCAGGGACGCGGGCAGGGACTGCGACCCGCCCCACGCCTGGCCGTGGAGCAGCCAGGACACCAGCTCATCATGGGGAGACGCCTCAAGTTTCTACAGAAACTGGCCTTTCTGGGCCAGGACCACCGGTACAAGGCGCTGGAGAGGGACGAGGTGGAGACCCTGGTGAGTCTGTGCGATCTGGTAGGAAGCAGACAGGACTCCACCTCTGACCCCCGGCACCCCGTGTGCCTGACTCTGAAAAGAAGCTGGCTGCCAGGGAAGCAGCCCGACTTGGCCAAAGGCACAGAACTCACCAGTTAACCCGGGTAGGCTAGCCCATTTTGGGAATGAGAAACTGAGACCGGTGCTCTTTTTTTTTTTTGGTTTTTCGAGACAGGGTTTCTCTGAATATCTCTGGCTGTCCTGGACTCGCTTTGTAGACCAGGCTGGCCTTGAACTCACAAAGATCCGCCTGCCTCTGCCTCCCAAGTGCTGGGATTAAAGGCGTGCGCCACCACCGCCCGGCTTGAGACCGGTGCTCTTTAAGGGCACGCAGCTGGCAGGCCACCTAGCCAGGGACTGGAGTTAGGTTTCTCTGACTCTGGGGAATTTAAATGCCTCTGCACATGCCAGTAATTGTATGGACATTTAAGCGCTGCTGGAATTGAAAGGGATGGGGTGGGAATGGGGACCAAAAAAAAAAAAGCCACACAAAATCCTGGCCTAGTTTAAGAGTGAAAATTGAAATAGCACAGTAAGGCTCCTGACTTCATTTCCTCTACATCAGTGGTTTTAAAAAAAGTTGCTCTGGGCCAGGCATCATGGTACAGGGCTTTAATCCCTGGGGAGGCAGGGACAGGTGGATATTTTGAGTTCAAGACTGGCCTGGTCTACGTAGTGAGTTCCCGGACACCTAGAGCTGCACAGAGAAACAATGTCTCAAAAACAAACAAATGAATAATCAAAAACAGAAAAAACAAAAAACAAAAACAAAAACCCGCTCTGAGCTGTATGATGACTTTGAACCTCCAGGGGCCTCTCTAGGATTACCCTCCAAAACTTCAGTCCCAGGAGTTTCACTCCGGGACCAACAACCATATAGTTGTTTCTGTGACTGACGGGACAGTTGGGGTACAGCCAGTGGGGGTTGGTGATCCAGCCCCCAACCCCCACCAGCTTTGTAAGGTATGAGAGTGAAAGACCACGGCACACCCAGAACTTCCATGCTTGTCCATGTGGAACAAACCCCCCAAATATGGTCTTTTCATGCAGGGAAGAGGGGGGAAGAGGGTCCAGGTTAAATTTGTTTTGTAATGATAGAAAATGCTTTGTAACAATTCTATTTTATTTCCTCCCAAACATTCTCCCAAATGTTTCTCCCAAAATATTTGATGGTATGGTTCTTAAATATTTATGCATTTTTTACAAAGGTTATTGTATGCATCAGCGGCTGTGTTGATGTAAGAATTCTGGTGTTTTAGGGCTGTGACCCATAGGATCCAAAACCATCCATGTTTCTCTGCAGCCTCGTGGGTTAGCTGTGCATCATAATACTTTGCTAATGCCAAGTGTGTCCTTGCATGTTTGTAATGTGTGGTTAACAGGGGTTTGAAGTGTGTTTGTTGACACAGATGGCTTCCTTCCACCTTTTTCTAATTTTCTCTCTCTCTGTTGATGTCTTGTGCAAGGCTGAGTATCTCTAAGCACTCCTGATGTGAGGCTGGTTGTCATCAGAGATTCTAAAGGTGTGCAGGTATGGGTGTGGGGTAACCCATGTGGATGGAGATGCTCTGAGCCGGGTGGACTTCGTCCCCCTGATGTGTTCAAAGGCAACCTGCCTGCAGGTGCATTCCCCACCTGGCCGTGCTCTCTGCAGCACACTGTAGGTGAGGGACCCTGGGCTTGTGCAGACTCACGGATAGGTCAGCAATACTAGCATTCCTCAGAAAAGGCATGGAATAAGGGTACCTAGTCAGGGTCTGGGGAGAGTGGAACTTGGTCGAGAGGGTCAATGCATAAGGCCCTGGCCTCCATCCTCAAGATACCATACCACAAGAAACAAAGCAACCGCACACTAGAAACCAGTCCCCAGAAGTGAGATGAGGGAAGAAGGCCAGCAAAGACACTGCTTCCTGCCGGGGTCAGAACCCCGTGGCCCCTAAGAGGCTTTGGGAACGAACCCTTGTTCCTTCTGGGATCACTTCTGAAATTGTCGTGATTTGGTTTTATGACCACTTGGTGTGTGCTGTGTCCCAGGTCCTGGTTGGCTTCGCAGCACACACAGCTGTCTGGCTGTGAGAGGAATCGATCCTGAGAACTGGCCCCAGATGAAATTTATGGTAATTTGGGGGCAGAGGAACGTGTCAAGGTCCCAGTGGGCTTCACTTGTTTCTTGCTGAGTACTGACTGGATGGTCTTAGCCAGCACTGAGGATAAAGGTATTCACAAATCAATTCATGGGAAGGGGAGGAGAGTGTCAGATGAAAGAGGAAGAAGAGATGCTTAATCAATGGTCTTATTGATTCAGATGTGCTGAGGAGGAAAGCCAAAGAGACTGGAAGGGAACAAGAGTCTCCGACAGAGATAGGGAAATCACCAAGTTACAGGGGTCCCAGTAGAACTGGAGTTCAGCCCCCCAGGCTGGGAAGGTAGCTCCTTTTGGCTGTGTTTCTAGAGTGCCGAATGGACAGGTGTTTAAAAGACTCCTTGGTTTTGATGCCGGACAAAGCTCTCTCTGATGTCCCGCACATTAAGAGAACATTAGACTTGAAATTCCTGCTTCTGGGAAGGCTAGGTACCAGCTCTGGGGCTCTTGACTCTGCCCTCAAGGCTGCTCCTTAGGTGGGCATGACTCCCACTTGTCTTGCCATCCTAACTACTGACCTTTGTCACCCTTCCAGGCTCTCTAGATCCAGGCCTGGGTGCCAGGAGATCTCATTCAACCCAGACTCCGGCACTTGTTGTGTGTTGGGCAGTACTGAGGAAAATGCTCGTACTCCGCGCGCTTAGGCATCCATCGTGGTGGGTGGAAGCAGGTCACAGTTGACCTTGAGTGTGGTGTGTGGGAGCTGGGAGAGAGTAATGTCTGAGATTAACAGGAGTGGAAAGATGAGTGAGCTGACAGAGTTCCAGACAGGAGGAGGGGGGGTACAGGGACTGGTTTGAGAAAGGTCAGACTATGCAGGTGACCCCTAAAGCCTTGTCAGAAAGAATCTGGCCTTTCTACTTACAGCAGTGGGGATTTTTGAATGGTTTTATGTCAGGACTTGGCAGTTGTCCACATATTCATAAATATGCCAGACTTTAGAGACTCAGTAGACTAAACAAACACAGATTTGTATGTTTAAGACCCGTCACTCAGGCTGAAGAGGTGGAGTCTCAGTTAAGAGTACTGGTTGCTTTTCACAGGACCCAGTCCCAGACCCACATGGGAGCTCACAACCATGTGTAATTCCAGTTCTAGGGGATCCACATATTCTTCTGACCTCTGGGATCACTGCATGCATATGGCGCACAGACACACAGAGAAGAAAACACCTATACACCTATATACATTAAAAAATAAAGATTAATTTTTTTAGAAAACCGAAGACCTGACACTTGTCTAGCATGTGCAAGGCCCTGGGTTCTATCTCCCCATTACCTGTCACAGGACTTATATATATACTCTTAGCCTGAGGCTGACTATACCCCCCAAAATTCACCAATATGTGAGGATCTTAGAGGACTACACTCTCAACCCTTTGTCATCTTCAACCAATTACACTGAGGTGTGACTTCAGTCCATACTAACATTCAACCTGGCTGTCAAAGGAGCCACAGTTCAGTTGTGGACACAGGCGTGTAGGTGTAAAGTTCAAAGCTGCTTTTGATAGGACCGGAAAAAGTCTAAGGCCCAACCCATGATGTGCAATGGCTGCTTCCGTTCTCCATCCCAGGCTGAGTAATACTTTGGCTCCACGTTGGCAACAGATGCTTTCACTTGTACGGCTGGAGTGCTGCTGGCTCAGGGTCTCTCATAAGGTGGTGGTCACACTGTGTGCAAGGGCTTGTGGCCTCACCTGGAGCCATCCACTTTAAGCACTATGGCTGTGGCGGGCCTGTTTCCTGGCCATGTGATCATTTCCACTGGGCTCATCAATGCACAGCAATGGATTGCGTGGTGTGAACCACCAAAGGCTGACTTAGAATAGCCAGATAATCCCTTATATGAGGACATACCTCTTTGCAATTCTGTGAAGGAAGTCTAAACTTGGTCCCCTCCATAAGGAAGGGATGACACACTGCTTGAGTGAATATTGGGGAGCAGGGTGGCACTTAGGGTCTCCCTCAGGCTGTCTTCCCACAGTAGTAGGAAGATTTCCAGCCACATGTGCATCTCTATTATCCCAGCATTGTGAAGGTGGAGACAGGAGGCTCTACATTCAAAGTCAGCTCCAGCTCCACAGATAGCTCAAGGAAACCCTGGGCTACAAGAGGCCCTGCAGGAAAAGAGCAGAAAAGAGAGGATGATTTCTTTAACTGACATGAATCATATCAAAAAGGATACACACACACACACACACACACACACACACACACACACACACACACAAACACACACACACATATTGCTCAGGAGTTCCCCAGTTTTGTGACATTTCCTTTGATGCTATTTTTTTCTGGGCTCAGAGTATGGAGTTTCTGAGGATGCACTCTCATGCCAAGAATGGCCATTTCCGTGTGTGTGTGTGTGTGTGTGTGTGTGTGTGTGTGTGTGTGTGTAATGGGATGTCAATATTCAGGAGCTTGCTAGTTTAAGGTGATCAGTCTGGGGCTTGTGACATCTGGCGGCAAGCAGGCTGGGACCAATAGCTGCAGAACTGGCTTGGCAGCTTGCAGATAAGGATATCTGGATTGTAGTTTCTTCACTTCAGTCTGTTGTGTTTAATAAATCACTCCAGGCCTCCTTGGTGGTGGCAGGCAGGGAGCTGTGAACAAAGGCAGGATTCATGGCAGATACCTGCTTGCAGCTGGCTGGCCCCCTCACCTCCATAGTTTACACTTGAGAGATCCGTGATGTCTCCACTCTCCTGTTAACAAGGTGGGTTGACACTGTTGTCACTGCTGCCGCGAGATCTGGCCTTATAAGGCCAGTGGCCGCCGAAGTAGATTCAATTTAGTGAGTTCTTGGGGGAAAACCTGAGTCAGAAAACCTGAAAACGGAGAATCAGTGTAAAGATGACACCACTATGGGATCTGTTTGATCCTAAAGCCACACAAACCTTAAGAAAGTCTAGAGTCTGAGCTCTGGAGTTGGGATCTACACAGGTGAAGTGTCTGGTGTGTGTCTGTATGTGGTGGGGGAGGGGCAAGAGCTGGGGGCTTGGGCCCTGAGCACTCACTGAGCACAAAGTCATCCCTCCTTCTTTTTTTTTTTTTTTTTATTTTTTGGTTTTTCGAGACTGGGTTTCTCTGTGTATCCTTGGCTGTCCTGGACTCGCTTTGTAGACCAGGCTGGCCTTGAACTCACAGAGATCCGCCTGCCTCTGCCTCCCGAGTGCTGGGATTAAAGGCGTGCGCCACCACCGCCCGGCCATCCCTCCTTCTTAATAAGACAGCTGCTTCCACCAGGGCAGGCACTTGTCTCTCTTGTCTCTCTCATGCTCAACGCAGCCCGGCTTACAGAGGACCTAAGTGTTTGAGCTCTCCTCCTGCCCAGCCAATGACCGACTGAAATAAGAGTTTGCAGAAAGTACATCCTGGGACCTCCTAACTGGGGCACTCTGGGTCTTGGCCAGTGACCTCGGCAGAGTCTAGAGCTAGGGGCTGCACAGCTGGGTGAATTGTCTGTGAGTGTGATCAACATTTCCAGGTCTGTCACCTGAGGTGCCAGCGGGAAGGGGATGGCTCGGGGGACACAGGCCTCCCCACTCCCAGTGGTTCCTGACAAATTTGCTTTGGGTCAGTACCACAGAGTGAGGGGCTCAGGAAAGGGGCTTGGCTCAAGGCAGTTACGGTTCTTATGAGAGCAGAGCTGGCTGCCTGGTTGATGGGACTGAGTGTGAGAGGAAAATGGATCCCCGTGCAAAAAGGAGGAGAATGTTTTTCTGTCTCCTATTGTTGTGGCTTTTACAAATTATTTTATCGATTACTGTGTGTATGTGAATAAGGTATGTTGGGCACAGCACACACGTAGACATCCAAGGTCAACTTAGTGAAGTCATTTCCATCTTTACGTGGGTCCCAAACTTGCAAAGTAGGTACCTTTGCCCACTGAGCCATCTCAACAGCCTCAATTTCTTTAAAAAAAAAAAAATGTGATTAATGGGCAGGGGACGTGCAATCCATGGCACATATAGGAAGGTCAGGGGACAACTTTGGGGAATTGGTCTTTCCTTTCACCATGGGGGTCCTGGGGCTTGAACTCAGGTCGCCAGGCTTAGTGACAGGCTCCTTTACCCACTGAGCCATCTCAATGGCCTTGTCTTGGGTTTTGACTGCCTCTTAGGATTGCACCTGTGGATAACTACTGGGCACGTGTAGAGACCCCAGAGGGATGGTGGTCACAGCCACTGGAATATTGGGTGATGGGAAACGGAACCCTGCATGAGCAGAGCCACCCAGCCCCAAGCTAAGCACATGGCACAAACTTAAAGATAAAATCAAGATGGCGAGCATGGAGCCCTGAGCTCCAGGTACCACTTCTCCCATCACTTAAGAGCTGAGATCTCTGCACCTGTGGTCTCACACCCAGGAAGCTGCAAAGCGGATGTGCCTTGGGTTCTCAATGGAAAGGAAGGGGAAGATTAACTTGAATGCACAGTTGCACTGTTGTGGTCTACACTGAGAGGAAGATTAACACGGACGCACAGTTGTGTCTGTGCCCAGTCAGGCTAGACGAGGCAGCTCCTGTAGTGGTTTTAGTTACATGTTTAAAAATTATTTTGTGTGGGCTGGAGAGATGGCTCAGCGGTTAAGAGCACTGGCTGCTCTTCCAGAGGTCATGAGTTCAATTCCCAGCAACCACATGGTGGCTCACAACCATCCATAATGAAATCTGGTGCCCTCTTCTGGCCTGCAGATATACCTGCAGACAGAACACTGTATACATAATAAATAATAAATCTTTAAAAAAAAAAATTATTTTGTGTGTGTGGAGGTCTGAGGACAACTTACCGAGCTCGGTTCTCACCTGCTACCACATGGGTCCCAAGACTCAAACTCACATCATCAAGCTTGCCAGGGATCTTTCTTTGCTCACTGAGCCGTCCTACCCATCCCCTTGCAGGGCTTTTGACCTGTGAAACATTGGAAGTGACAGCAGGGAGCACAGCACCATTCAGTGAGGCCTGTGGTCACTATGGCCTCCAGGGCTAGAGGGCTCGCATGGGTCTTCCTCTGACTTCCTGCCTGCTTCCTATTGCAGAATAGTTGGTCACACTGTGAACTCCGAAAGACTGTGAATTGAAAAAAAAAAAAATCTGTAATTATGGAACGGCTCAGCCTTTAATCCTAGAGCTTTCTGTTTACTGTAAACAAATGGCTATGGTGTGGTTCACCTCTAAGAACACACCTTTAATCCAAGAGCTTTTTTCTGTACTCAGAATTAAAATAAAGTTAACCCTAGGTCAAGAGGCGGAGCAAGAAACCAGCTGACAGGGATTAAGCAGAAAGGAGGGACATTGAGCTGGAAGGGTATTTAAGTCAGCGTGGAGGAGTTTTGGGGGTTTTATTCCTTAGGGTTCCTTCAGAGGTTTTCTCTTTCAGCGTTCGTCTTCCTTTGGGGTTTTTCCTTTGGGGTTTTTTCCCTCTAGGCTTGGTCCTCTAGGTTCTTCTGGGCTTTTTAGCTTAGGGCTTTGGCTGGGATGTTGGTGGAACAGGAAGATCAGCTGGGTGCTTTCTCTGCCTCTCTGAGCTAGGAGGTTTCAACCCAGTATCTGGATCCTAAATCTTCATTGGTAAAATAGTATGAATGGGATATTTTAGTTTTAGTTTTTTAAAACAACAGCTTCCTGTCTGCAGGACCCAGCTATGGAGGCCAGAGATGGAGGTACTAGCTGAGCCGGAGAGCACCATTTCCCTCACCCTGTCATGATCAGTAGTCTCTGAGGGTGTGTTGTGTCCGGAGCTACTAAGAACTCCAACCATGAGTGGCCTTGCTTCATCTCAGTCACTTCTTTTAAAGCCTTGCCTGCAGAGAAGCCATATCCCGAGGCTGGAGTGGCGGTGGTCATGGGAGGGGATACAGCCCATAGCTCCAAGTTCCTTAATGGGAAAATCTCCTGAAGAGTCACTATCCTTCCAGGAGCCACAGCCACCGTGAGAAAACCATGAAGGCTGCAGAGTTCTTGAAGCTAGGCTAAGCCCCCGTCTGTATCCACATCCAGGCGGAAACTGTGCTACTGCAAAGCCACTTCCAGAAGCTTCTGCTGATCTATTGGAGGGAAGAGAGCCCAGCAAAGTACAATCACGTGTAGACAGGGAAGACGTGCCCACGACTTGTGTTTCTGGAAACTTCCAGAGACAAGATCAGTGTGGTACATGATCTTTCTTGAACAGCCATGAGTATGAGGCTTGGTTAGTTTGTGTGTCACCCACAAGACCACTCATGTACTTCCTGCCTGGTGTACCACCTGCAGTGCCTGGAGGGTCCACCCATTCCTGATGTACGAAGGAGGCTGAGGTGACTCATCTGGCATATCCCTGTGTCCTGCTGTGTAAGGAGACACTTGGTCATAAGAATCAATGAGAGTCAGGTTCAGCCCCAGGCTTCTGGGTTCTTCCTTTGCCCCCTCCATGGCTCCTCATAGCTTTTAGGTAGCATTAGCAGAGTTTGTATGGTCCTTGCACACCTGTAGGCCTTCCGTCAAACCCATGTAGAGTAAGTGGAATGACCAGGAGATGGCACTGACCCCTGGCAGCTCCAGGAGAGGGTGAGAAGTGCAGAGTCTTGGGCACCTCGGGTGACTATGGGCCTCAGCTGGCCTTGGCTCTGGTGCCCCCTGGACCATGAGACCAGCTCAGTGGATCAGCAGCTTCTCATTGGTTAGACATCAACCTCCTATGTTCCCTCTGTCAGGTGAGAGAGTGAGCAGATAGCCTGTCCTGCTGTGGAGTATCTTGAGATAGGCCCCACGAGGGAGGCCAAAGCCTGACAAAGCCTAGAGCATCTGCTACAGTATGGACGCTATCTGGAAGGGGCGGGGGCTTAGGAAACTGAGGCTTGCGTTTGATTTACACCATCCTGGGTCACACCTCACACGGGCCATAGAGCCCACAGCCCGGCCATGGTGGCAAATTCCTGGGAAATTAAGCCGGACTTCTTCTTCCTCTTTGATCTGGGCTGTCCCCCAGGAAGCCCTGTGAGCAGGTCTCTCTCTCTCTCTCTCTCTCTCTCTCTCTCTCTCTCTCTCTCTCTGAGTCACTTTCCCTCTTGTTTCTGAAGACTTCTCACAGCTACTCCTCCCCAAACTCTCCCCCAAGTATTGATGCAGTGAGATTTTCAGTGGGCCCTGCCTTCTCTTCCATTGAATTCTGCCTGTGTCCACTGTTATTAATTATCTCTGAAGTACCTGGGACTGAATGTGATTATGATTCTTCCCTCTTTTTCTCTCCTTTTTTTTCTCCTTCCCACCCCTGTCCTCACTTTTTTTCCTTCATAAACTGAAAGCAAATCTCAGCAGGTACAACCTCATCCTCACCACATATTTTAGTCCCATTACCTCCCCCCTGCCCCCCGCCCCGCCCTCAGCAGGGCACTGTTGGTCTGTCACTGTTTGACAGTCAGGCTATGACATTCAAGGGTGTTCTAAAGGTCGTTGGGAGACACTGCAAGCTTCTGTGGCCCAGGCTCCTTTCCTGTAGACTCCGTTGCTCCACTGGGCCCTGTGAGAACCTGTAATGGCTTCCCGTCCCCGTGGCTGAATCTACCCTCTGTGCAAAGGGATAAACGATGTATATCAGAGGTGCCTTCCTGGGGAGGAGTGATCAAATACAGAATTAAATATTTAGATAATTAAATAGTGATTAAACATGAAATAAGGAGTGAAGCGCTGAGTGTGCCACCCGAGGGCAGTTCGTGTGTGGGCAGCTGTTGGCACTTGGGTGGAGGGCAGGCTGAAACCTTGAGTTGTGTTCATTCCTCAGACGCCATTTTTTCTCTCCCACTGGTCTGAAAATTGCCACGTAGGCTAGGCTGGATGGCCAGAGAGTGATCCATCTGTCTCTGACTCTAACCTGCCTCCTTCCAGGACTGTTTGGTGTTTTGTTTTTTAAATGTGGTTTCTGCAAATTGAAATTGGATCCTCGCGCTTGTGAGACCGTTTCTCCAGCGCCCATTGCTCCTGTTTAATTATAGGTAGGCGTCATTGCATGTGGGAATCTTTTCTCCACCCGCAGAGAGCCTTCCCAGTTCCACCACCCCTTGGCTCCCCCACCTTCCCTGAGCCCCGCAGCATTGGCAGGAAGACACATTCACCTTTTCCCTTTTTCCATTTTGACCCCTTAGAGAAAATCCCCGAGGTAACCAGAGGTTCTAAGATTTCAGGAGCTTGCCTATACTACAGTTAGACAACCTTCCCTGGGAATGGAGGCTGGTCCTCTGACTTGTATGTTTTACTTCTCTGTGCTGCTGGCTAATCTTTTCTTTGGCTACTAGAGATCTTTTAAAATGTTTAAGGCAAATAGCCCATTGTTCATGGACTGAGTGTCAAGTGAATAAACTGGTCACCCTTCCTGCCTCCTCCTGGCCAGATGGACCCCAGCACTGCTACAGCCAGGGATCTGGGCCAAATGCTCCCAAGATGAGGGGTCAGAGACCCAAGGTCACTGCGGTTAGGGGTCAGATGCTGCCCACAGGGAGGCCCTTGAGATCCCAGGAAGAGACAGGCAGGTTTTTCTCAGGGCTGGAGGAAAGCCACCCTGACTGATCTCCAGAACTGGCCTCAACAAAGGCAGGCAGAGCCTGAAGCTAAACCAGAGGTGTGACTCTGCTTCCAGGAACAGGGCCGTGGTACTTCCTGGAGCCGCCTTCCCTATTGTCCTGGCATCAGCTGAGGCCCTGCTACTTCCTGCTGCACAGGATACAGCAGGTCTTAGGGAAACCCTTCTTACACAGCCAATCCCAGCTCTTTCAGAGAGGCAGAGAGGTGAACTTGTGGGATCACTGCCCAACAGGGAGGTAGGCTCAGTCCTCACTCAAAACCTTCATTCTTCATTACATTAAGCCCTTACAGTCCACTTAGTACCTCCACTCAGCCACGGGCACAGTCATGTGTCACAGACTCACTGGGGGTCTGGAACCTTCTAGAATCATGTGTGACTTGTCACCTGCTACACATGTAATGGTTCCGTGGGTTTTCCTGATCTTTGAGGTCTCTTGGCGTTCTTAAAGATTCCAAGCTCATAACTTTGTGGAACACCCCCCATTTGGGATGGCCTGGTGTTCCCTCAGGGTAGACATTGTTTCCACTCATTCTCGTGAGGGGCCTCGTGGAGGGGAGTACTGCTGATCCCGTGTGATCCCGTGTCAAGAAGCCTGAGGTGGTATCTGGTTTATTCATGCATGTGCTCATGTGTATGGCAAGGCCAGAGCTTGAACTGGGCGTTTTACTCTCTTCTCCACTTCACTTTTTGAAACCGAGTTTCTCACTGAACTTGGAGCTTGCTGGTTCAGCCAGATTGTTTGCCCCAGTTTCCCCAGCACCGGGGTTGCAGACAGGCCCTGCCAGGCCTGACTTTTACATGGCTGCTGGTGGGCACTGAGCTCAGGTCGTCATGGCTGTGCAGCCAGCACTTCACCAACTGAGCCATGTCCCCAATTCCCCCATGATGCCGTCTGTCCAATTGCTGGTGGTGGCAGCTCCTAGCCTCAGCCGAGACTAACGTATTACTCTCTGGCCTGCGTGGCTCGCCTGTGTGAGTTCCTAGCCCTACTGATCAGTCACTTGCAAGCTGCCCTCTCTAGGAAAAAAAGCCTCTTCTTCTCCCCACCCCTTGAGTCAATCACAGTCTTCTCAACAAATACTTGATTACGCTAATGTCTGTCGTCAGAATTCATTGCACCTTGATCTAGGTGCCCCAGATCTGGCTTGTGAGAGACCCTTCATCAAGCCTCCATGCCCTTCTAACCTTCCCCAGCACAGGCGAGTCTGCTGAGACAGGAAGAAACACTAGGCGTATCTTCCGGAATGCGGCCTTGTCTCTTGGATCCCGGATGCACATTTTGATCGTTGCACCTTGTTGAGAAACAAACAAGCAAATCTGTGTCTATGTTTGTCTTTGCTAGTGGGATGAGGGCTGTGCACATGCACACACTGTTAGTCTGTATTCACTTTTGTGTCTGTGCATATGGACACCCTTACATTCCAATCCAATAAGTCCTGACAGTCCATTCCCTGAGCATTTCACCGAGAACACCACCAGTCACAGCAGTTACCGGACTATTTCTGAAACAAGTGATCTCCCTGTGTGTGAGCAGCCTCCACCCATTGTCAGCTACGTGTTGGCTCCCAATCACATTGGCTGCCACTCAGCCCAGCTGTGTCCCCTCGTCCCTGACTATGCTGTTCCTCTTGAACGACACGCATGGTGGGTTATGATGTGCTTGCTGAGAGCTAGATATTCCTTTAAGCCTTAGTTCACACACAAGCGCGCGCGCGCACACACACACACACACACACACACACACTTGCCTACATGTCCATACACACTCACATGCATACATGCACACATATATGTATACATGCAAATACATGCACACACACACTCCAGATGCCATTGCAGCCCAGGCAGGAACTCATTGCCCCTCTTGATCTGAGGCTGCAGCTGAGGCTGTTCTCTTGGTAGTCCTGGCTGCGTGCTCTTGTTGGGTTCATATAACAGGATGACACACCAAGATTTTTTTTTTTTTAAAGATTTATTTATTATGTATACAGTGTTCTGTCTGCAGGTATATCTGCAGGCCAGAAGAGGGCACCAGATTTCATCATGGATGGTTGTGAGCCACCATGTGGTTGCTGGGAATTGAACTCATGACCTCTGGAAGAGCAGCCAGTGCTCTTAACCGCTGAGCCATCTCTCCAGCCCGACACACCAAGATTTAAGAAAGTCATAGGCTTTGCTGAAGGAGGCCCAGTAGGCAGGTAGGGAACCAGAATTTGAATTCTGAGCAAGCGGCTGGACCGTCTCTCCAAGGCTCACTGGGTTGTTGTACTGAGGAATTTTTTCCACTTGATACTAAAAAGCAGTGGATGGGCCTTACTGGGTTCACTCGCAGCCGTCTCTTTCTCTACTGCACTTATACTATGCCAGGTGACCTGCCTCTCAGGGTGTCGAGGACCTGAGGGTCCTCCATAGCTGCTCTCTGCCCTGCAGCATACCCTCTGGGCTGCTGGAGGAAAATGGAAGTCTTTTCTCATGAGGCCCTTTCCCTAGTGAAAGTCTTATGGCCTCTCAGTATTTCTTCCCAGGGAAGCCCGTGGCCCTCTCTAACCCTTACTCCCAGGCCAGCCAAGACTGGCCTCCCCCTTTGAATGAGTAACTAACACTTGAGGTTCAAGACCCACAAAGGCACAAACCACTTCCCATTGTCCCTGTCTTCAGCTACCAGGTTTCCAAACCCAAAGGCCACCTGAGTCCCCGTTGTCTGGTGGATTCTGCCAGAAGCGTATCCTCCATCTTCTTTTTCTCTGGTTTTGTGTAGGCCACCTTATGCGTAGCAGCCCACACCTCTACATTTTCCCCTTCTCCATCTCTTGTTAATGGTACCACTATGTGGAGAAGATTCTGTAGTAGAATCTATTATAGCTAAGCAACTGTTGTGGGGCCTGACAGTGCAGTGTATGATGTAACAGCCTAAACTGAGCACAGCCTACATGCCCACCCCTCCAGTCAGCTAATAAATCATGATACCAGGCTGCTATTTACTGGTGGAATGAAATGCCCGTGATCCCACCAAGCAACAGAGAATGACCTGCAATGGCTGGTGGGTAAACAGCTACCCTCAGACAGATAACAGAAGGAATGGGGTCCCTAACTGTGACAGTTTCTGAAGCAGGCAGAACAGATCCGTTAAAGAGCAGTCAGTGTGTTTAATCTTTCCAGTAGGTGGTGTGTGAGAGAAGGCCCAGTGCTAGGGGATTCTGGGAGCTGTGAGTTCCATCCCAGTTCTGGGTGGTTCTCACTCAGGTGTATTCACATGTGGGTATTCATGTGGCTATACATGATTTGAACGCCTGACTATGGTAGGTGTTCCTCACTCCACAGTTAACGTTTCCATTCAGGGGACTTGGGAACATCCCTGGGTCTTCTTTCTGGGGTAACATTGTACCACACATCACGGTGGTCTCATGGCTAACCAGTCAGCCCACTAGTGGGGGTGTGGGCAGACGCTAACCCGGAACTGTTATAAACAGTGCTGAGAGGCACAGCTCTGAGAGGACCCTTCTGTAAGAAGGATGTCTGAACAAGAAGTGAGCAGAACATTTCCAGCTTGGATGGTACCACGTGCTCTACAGTGCGGACTGTGCTGACTCATGCCCCACAGCTGCATGTGAGAGGCGAACTCTCCCGGGCACCAGCACTAGTGTGTAGATGTCCTTGGTGCTTGCTTCTTAGTCCATATCCTTTTCTCAGTTTTCACACACACACACACACACACACACACACACACACACACACACACACACCTAATGGGTGGTCAGTTTCCTCTTTCACGGGCCAGAGACTCACATGTTTCTGCAGCACTTTTACTGGAGGACTCTGCTTACAGTGCTCACCCTGCATGTTAGGCAGCTCAGTCCCCTTTCTACCTGGGACTTGAGCATATTTCTTATCTGGGTTTTCTCTTGTACTTAGAAAGCCCTTTCTCGCTCTGCAATCCTAAGAAAAGGCAGGCCTTGGCTTCCTCTAGCACTTGGATGGCTTCGTCTTTGTCCTTGTGTTCTTACTTGTTGATTTAAGGGAAGGTGCTTGTGTCATTTCTTGGCCCAGGGCAGGAACTGTGGCCTCCAGGCAGTGGCAGGGTTCTCTGCATTCAGGAGGAAGTCAGGGAATAAAGGAACAAGCCAACAAAGTATTGTTAGGGTAGACTTGCACGTTGGCCTCTGTGGGGATGAGGGTGGGGCCACCATAAGGGGCACTGTGAGTGCCACTCCCTCCTGACAGCTTCCTGTGTGTGGCTGTGCTTGCAGATGCCTTGGCCACTCACTCTCCCCTTTCTAGTATCAACACTGAGACTGTTCTCATCTTCCCTTCCTTCTACAGCATGTCCTACCACCTTCCGGTTTTGCCTGCACTGTGTAAGTTGGATTATGGCAGTCCCTCTCCCATAAGGCCAGTGGAGCAGTGTGGGAGGCCCGTGTGTCTGGGGACAGGGAGGTGCTGGAGCCTGGAGCTCAGCAAGGAGGTGACGACAATACCGGGATACCCCTGTTGCTTTGACACTGCACCACAAACTTCCATCACTCCAAAGCACACTCACGTGTTCCCTGGTTGAAGAACAGAGTGCAAGCTGGGTCTCAAGTAAAAGTCAGTGTAACCAGAGTGGCTCCTTGTGCAGGGTCCAGGGAAAAAACTATTTCCTGGCCTCTCCCAGCTCCCGGAGGCTACCTGCTGTTCTTAGCTTGTGACCTTTCCATCTCCATCATAGAGTTCAGTGACTCTATCAAGGCAGGACCACCATTCCTATGTATCTTTCACATTCTTCAGGCCTCATGTCATTGCAAGATGTGCGTGTGCGCACACACACACACACACACACACAACCTTTGGCTTTTTTTTTTTTTGTTTTATTTTTTTGTTTTACGAGACAGGTTTTTTTCTCTGCATAATATCCCTGGCTGTCCTGGAACTCACTCTGTAGACCAGGCTGGTTTCGAACTCACAGAAATCCGCCTGCCTCTGCCTCCTGAGTACTGGGATTAAAGGTGTGCACCACCTGGTCTGGCTTCTCCTCCTCCTCCTCCTCCTCCTCCTCCTCCTCCTCCGGCTTCTTCTTCTCCTCCTCCTCCTCCTCCCCCTCCTCCTCCTCCTCCTCCTCTTCTTCTTCTTAAACCAGGACCTTGCTATGTAGCTTACACTGGCCTTGAATTCTCAGCAATCCTCCTGCTTCGGCCTCTCAAGTGCTGAGACTGCAGCTGTATACCCAGTTTGAGGAATTTTTTTTTTTTAGTAGATGTGTGTCTCTCTCTAGCAGCGTCAGGTTCACATGCACAGAGGATTCCTGACTGCTTATCTGGACATCAGAGGTGACTGGGCCTCAGCACTCTTGTCTGCTAAGCCTGGTGCTTTCTGCAGGACCCTAGTTTCTGAAAGGAACCATGTTGAGCCCTCATCACCTGTATTTGGGGGTTTCTTGGGAAGTACATGTGGGTCTTCCTTCTCCTTTTGTCCAATAGCTTGCTGCAGTTCTGTGATGCCCCTGCTGTGACAATCCCTACTACTCAGAGGAGGAAACTGAGGCAGGGGTCAGTTTTAACAAGTATGTTAGAGGAATACACATGATATCAGCCCCAGAACAGAATAGAGATTCCTGGAATCTAAGTGAAATGAATGGGATCCCTGCACTGGACAGACAGGGAGACAGGCCCAGATGAGACTGAGGGAGGCTGCGCCCTGCTGCCCAAACGGTCCCTCTGCACTGAGCTCCAAGCTGTCTGCTGAGCCTGTCTCTTCCATGGGAGACCATGTTTGTCCTTTGTGGGTCTCTGTTGGGCTCAGTTCCAGTCTGAGCCTGCTGGTGGGGGAAGCGTCTCTGAGAAGTCTCAAGGTGTCCTAGACTGTTGCCTCAGGGTCCCACATGGGAGCAGCAGGCTGTTTGCTATAGACAAACAATACTCTCGTGTCATATAGGAGGCACAGGGGGCAGGGAAGGTCAGCTAGTGTGAGATTCTATTTTCAGAAACCCACAGACGTTGAGCCTCATAGAAAATGAGACTGGGGCTGCAAAGACTTGGTGGGGTGAGGGGTGGCACATGGGGTGAGAAAGGGCATCAATGTCAGTCACCAGAGCCAGGTCATGAGATATGGGTGTGTCCTGATGACAGCCAGGATCTGAGTGTCATCAAGCCAGAGTGTGTGTGTATGTGGTGTATGTAGTTGTATGTACATATGTATATATGGTTTATGTCTCTGTATACCTCTGAGTAAATGTCTAGGTGTATGTGTACGTATATAAGTGTATATGTATTTGTGTGTGTGTATGTATGTGTATATGTGCATATATATGTGTGTGTGAGGATGTGTGTGTGGTGTATGTATTTGTCTGGGTATATATGTCTGAGTGTTATGTGTATGTAAATGTATATATGTGTATATGTATTTGTGTGTATCTATGTATATATATGTATATTTGTGTTTGTCTATATGTATATAAATGTGTGCGTGTACATATGTGTATATGGTATATGTCTGTGTGTATGTGTATATATGTGTGCATGTATGTATATATGTATATCTGTCTATATGTATATATGTGTGTGTTTCAAGGTCACAGGACACTGTATTTAGAAAGTAAGTGTGGTATAGCCAGAGGGAGAAGTGCAGGTGTGTTCACACCCAGGGCTGTCTCTCATGCAGAGGGAGCAAGAGTGAGGGCTGGGTGGGTACAGCAGGACTAGAGTCTAACAGTCCAGTAGTGTATTTCTCTATAAAGGGAATTGCACCTAGCTCATTATTGGCATGGGGGCATTCAGGGGACCACAAAGCCTGGCAAAGAGCTGTGTCTTCACTGCCAAGCTCTGATTGTTAATACCAGGAGGAGAATGTGGTTGCTGATTCCTGTGGACAAATGGGCCACTGGGTGCTAACTCCTGGCTGGGGTCCTGCATTGGTGAGAAAGGAAGAGGAACTTGGATGCCACCTCAGCTAAAGGAAGTTGTGGGCACCTCTTTCCCTTCCTCCTTCCCAGTTCCCAGTGGCGGCTTGAGAAGGAAAAGATGCTATCATGTCCCAGTGTCAAAATTCTGGGAAGAACATTGTAAATGTCTTGATGTGCCCTGGCATTGAGATTTCTCTGTTGTCACAGTGTTCCAGGCCTCTGGGTGTTTGATGTGCCTGGGGCTCTGGGCACAGATCTCAGGCCTGTTGAGCCTCATGGTGCCCTCCACCTCTTTCCTCAAATTATTTACAAAAGTTCACGGAACTAGGGTGTGATACCATATTGCTGCAGGAAACACTCTACAGTTTATACTCAACCTGGATTCCCACAGTGAGGGGGTCAGGGTTTTGAACATCTGAAGTGTCACCCTGATCCTATTAAAGAAGTTGGTTTCGTGCCACTGGACAGATCATTCAGATACTTTGATACACAAACGTGAAGACCTGAGCTTGGATCCCCAGTGTCCATATAGACACTTGCATAACACGTCTGAAACCTAACCCAGGTACAGGTGTGAGAACCAGGTGGGGCCTCAGAGCTCACTGGACAGCCAGTCTAGCCAATAGGTGAGTTCTGAGTTCAGTGAGAGACCCTGTCTCAAGAAAAAAAAAGAAGAAAAAAGAAAAGACAAAAGAGTGAACACAGTGATAGAAAATACCAGGTGTTGACTACATGTATGTACAAACTATACACACACACCACACACATAGCTTACACACACACACACACACACACACACACACACACACACACATACACACACACACGCAAATGTGTCAGTAATAGTCAATAACTATAAATAAGCCCTGCTTGCCCCTAGCAGGATGGGTAGGAACTGAATCTACCAGTGCAGAGGAAATCTGAGCAGCTGTAGAAAGACCAGTGTGTCACCCTCCACGCCTTGTAGCACCCTACACAGTGTCACACAGTGTCACAAATGTGGAGTCAGAGGGTGCTGGGCACATGACAACCTCTGTAGTATTCACACTGGGAAACCACTTTGGGTGGCTGGTGAGGGGGCTTGGGGACCGACCCCTCCTGTCTCCTGATGTGGAAGCCAATCATATGTGTTGTCCCGTGTACTTGAGGAACAAACTCTTTGCATATGTGTGTCCTCCTTCAGCCAGAGGCCTCATAGCAAAATGTCCTGTGCTCACCAGCCACACTTCTCTCTCCACAGATTGATGAACAGAGCGAGCTGAAAGCCATCGAAAGAGAAAAGACAGTCACGGCTCTGTCACCCAGGGAAGCGTGTCAGTGCAGCAAAGAGGATCTGGCCAGAGCCTTCCACGTAAGAACTTTGTTTGTATCTGCGCCCATTACTTTTCTCGTTGTCATGACAAGAACGGCTTCCAAAAGCAGCTTAAAAAAGAGTCTGTTCTGACTCACGGTGCCAGGTACAGTCTATCGTAGCAGGGAAGACATGGTGAGAGGAGCAGGAGGTAGTCGGTCACATTGTGTCTGTAGTCAGGAAGCAGAGAGGTGGATGCTGGTGCTCAGCTCGGCCCCCCACTAGTGGGATGGTGCTACCTACGTTCAGGATGGGTCCTACCACAGTTAGATCTCTCTGGAGATGCCCTCACAGACACGTCCAGAAGTATGTTTATGGGGATTCTGAGTCCTTCCCAGTTCATAAGATGAGCCTTCTGATATCATCGTGAAGTAGTTTGTGGATTCCATGAAAGCACCACGAAGTTATCCACATAGAATGGTTTGGATTTCCACCCAAAATCTCAATCGTGCCGCTTGTCCCTGGAGCCGGCCCCCTTGGTTTCTGCTGGAGGTCAAGCATCCTTCCACCCACTGAAGGATGATGAGGCCCCGAGTGACCAGCACTGTTAGGAAACCGCACAGCCTGGCTTCCACTGGGCTTTTGTCACCAGTTACTTGGAACACCAGGCAGACATGGTGAACATGTGTGTGTGTACACATGTGTGTGCATATGTGTGTGTATGGGTATATGTTTGCACGCATATATGTATTACATGGGCATATATGTGTTACATGGGCATATATGTATTACATGGACATATGTGTATTAGTGCATGGGTATTGGGATGCATGTGCGTGTACATGTGGGGGGGTTTGTGTGCATAGGTGTGTTGTATGTGTGTACATGTACATATGTGTACACATGTATGTATGTACATGGGTGTTTGTATGCTTATTTATGTTACACTGGAATGTGCATAAGTGCATGGGTGTGGGGATATGTGTGTACATGTGTAAATGTGGGTATGTACATGTGTGAGTGTGTACATACATACTCATAACTCATCTTCTTTTGGGAAAACAAAAGTCCAGTAGGGAAAGGGCACATAGTACCATGACAAGGCCTTAAGAATGACCTAAGAGGGGCTGGAGAGATGGCTCAGGTTAAGAGCACTTGCTGCTCTTCTAGGGGTCCTGAGTTTAATTTCCAGCAACCACATGGTGGCTCACGATCATCTATGATGAGATCTGGTGCCCTCTTCTGGCCTGCAGGCATATATACTTTAACACAGAGCATTGTATACATAATAAATAAATCTTTTTTGTGTGTGTGTGGGAGGGTGTTTGAGACAAGTTTTCTTGTGTAGTCGCCCTGGCTGTCCTGGACTTGCTTTGTAGACCAGGCTGGCCTTGAACTCGAACTTCCAGAGATATGCCTGCCTTTGCCTCCCAAGCGCTGGTGGGTTTGCCACCATGCTCGGCAATAAATGAATCTTAAAAAAAAAAAAAAAATGACCTAAGAGTCCATCTCAAGTCCTGTTTCTTAGTGAGAAGGGAAGGAAAAATTTTTTTCTTCCCCAGCTAGAAAATGAACTAAGCCATCCTTCCCTATTGAAAATGGAGCCCACTCAGTTTCTCTCTCATCCCCAAGGCCTGTGCAGCTTTCTCAGTAAGCTCCACATAGCACAAAGCTCTGACATGATGATTTACACCTAATTCGGCTGTACCTGATGATCTGACTCTCACAAAGGGGCTGGGCTAATGTCTGTCATGGGAATTGCAATATGGACACTTCAGCCGGGCTTGTCTCCCAGGGAATGACGATACTAAGATATTCAGCATAAAGTAAGACAGCTGGGACTTGTTTTGTTTTGGGGGTTGTTTTTGTTTGTTCGTTTGTTTGTCTAAGACAAGTTTTCACTATGGAGCCCAGGCTAGCCTTGAAGTTCACAATCCTGCCTCAGCTTCCCAAGTATGGCACTCACAGGTAGAATCACTATGCCTGGGTCTCTTACCCATTTATGTTGTTTTGTTTTGATGTCTGAGACAGGATCCCATTAGCCCAGGCTACCTCACACTCATTGGGTAGTTGAAACTGTCTTTGAACTTCTGGTCTTCCTGCCCCAGCCTCCCAAATATTTGGATCACAGATGTGCACCAGCAGCCCAGGATTTCTGAATGTTTGTAAGTGAATCCTTTGTTAAGGACAGTTGCCACTCCTTGTCAACAACACCATTATCTGTCTCTGGAATTGTGCCCATCTTGCAAACCTGGGTTCTGTCACACTAAATAGCAGCAGCTCCCACCTCCCTCCTCTCAAGCCTCTCAGCGCTGTTTACATGCTGCATATATGAACTGTATGGCCGGAGGGAGCTTGCTGAAATAAAATCTTATAGTTTCCCTCTTAGGTGTGGTTTATCCCCCTTAATTCTGCTCTCAAGGTCTACCCACATTGTAGCAACAAAATGACCCTTCTTTCTGAACCTAAGTAGCTCTGTCACATATGTATGACATGGCTTATCCACTCACCTCAATGGATAGGGACCACCTCCTCCTTTTGACTGTTGAGACAGAGGCTGCACCATGTAAACACCTCCATGTGTCCGATTTCAACGCCTTTGGGTCTACATACCCGAAGGCTGGGTCTTGTGGGAATTCTGTTTGATATTTTGAAATGCTGCTAGATAGCAGCTAAACCTAAACCTAAGCGTGTGTGTGTGTGTGTGTGTGTGTGTGTGTGTGTGTGTGTGTGTACACGTGCACAGGTCAGACATCTTGTGCTTTGAGACAACATCTCTCCCTGGCCTGAGGCTCACCGATTAGCCTCGTCTGGCTGGCCAGTGAGCCCCGGGGATTTTTCCACAGTTCTTGGTTACAATCACACACAGCCAGTCCTAGCTTTTTTGAATGGATTCTAGGGATTAACCTAGGTCCTCATGCATGGCAAACATTGGTTGACTCATCTCTCTGGCTGCAAGGGCTTTTCTTCATCTTCTTCCTCCTCCTCCTCTTCCTATTCTTTGAAGAGGCCATGTTTCTGCTTTCCCATCTGTGTCTCCAGTTGCTGACATCATGGCTCAAGACCATTGTCCCTGCTGCAAGCATGTATTGACCTGTGGGCTTATGGGGAAAGGATAGGGCTATGTTTCCCTTCTGTCTCTGTCCCACCTGCTGGGACCCCTGAGCCACAGACAAGCCCGTTTTCCTAGACCCCCACTAGAAGATGCTGGATCTCACCTGCCATCTGTGATTTTGCTCTTTGGTCTCTGCTGGGCCAGGTGCTGTGCTCGCCCTACGCTTTCTATCTCCTTTTAGGTGGACCTGGACAGCGGCCTGTCAGAGTTTGCAGTGGCCCAGCGCAGGCTGGTCCATGGCTGGAATGAGTTTGTCACTGATAACACTGAGTCTGTGTGGAAGAAATACCTGGACCAGGTAGGAGCAGGACACCCTTCTCTGTGTTCACTAGGGGTACTTGCCACAGGAAGGGCGGATCAAGCATTCGTTCTTTAAATATTGACCCTGGGTGTCCTTGGACAGGTCCCATCTGGGGTGTAGGGTGAATAAGTTTCAAGATAAACAGTTTTGTCCTTTTTGGATGCTCTGAGCCTCCAGGAGAAACCCTGAATAGCTGAATAAAGATATAGATGGCCTTAACCCTTAGTAGCAATAATGAACACTAGGGACACTTGGCACCCGCCAGGCACCATGCTGAATGGTAAGTAAATAAGTAGCATTAATTTATTTTATCATCCCCCTAAAGCCATTTGCAAAGGAGGGGTGGCAGAGCGGCAAGGAAGCCTTTTCCAACGGCTCACAGCTTTGTCAGAGGAAACAAAGAGAGAGACGGGATGCCCTGGCAAGCAGGCATTTCAGAAGGCCAAGGACGAAACAACTAAATAGAAGCGTGCCCCAAGAGACTGTAAAAGCTAAGTTATTGTCGAGCTGGAGAGAGAGCTCAGCCAGGAAGTGTTTTTGCCATATGAGCCCAAAGACCTGGAGTTTGGATTCTAGAAGCTACTTTTTAAAAGCTGTTTTGATGCTGTGTGGTTGAAATCCCAGTACCAGGGAGATGGGGACAGGTGGATCCAGACAGCCTAGCCTACTTGGCGAATTCCAGGCTAGTAGAAGATATCACACTCAAGTGCCTGTGTACACACACACACACACACACACACACACACACACACACACACACACCCCTACCTGTGGTTCTGAACTTCAAGTTTGCCTGCTCATCTTGGGGGCAGGGGCCCAAAGTGACCCAGAGAAGGCTGTGGTGTTGAGGTCATGCCCATGCATCCTGCCCCACCCAGGGCACCCATCCATCTTAGCTGCTGAGCTCCATGCTGGCCTGGTGTGGTGCCACCATTAGGAAAAGGGGAATGGGGGCTGGAGAGATGGCTCAGAGGTTAAGAGCACTGGCTGTCCTTCCAAAGGTCCTGAGTTCAATTCCCAGCAACCACATGGTGGCTCACAACCATCTACATTGAGATCTGGTGCCCGGGCATATATGTAGAGCAAATACTGTATACATAATAAATAAATAAATGTTTAAAAAAAAAAGGTTAGGAAAAGGGGAATGACTGTGGCTGCCAGTTCTCATCTAGAAGTCTGTACTCTGCCCCAACCCAGTGGCAGTTCCCAATCCCAGTGACCAGGCACAGAACTCTGACACCTGAGATCTCCCTCCATTTCTCATTGGAGGCCAGGCCTCACCTCTTCCTAGGCTTCAGCTGTCCTCTGATTGGTTCTATGTTTAAAGCTTTCTTGATTGATTGATTCCAGGACCATTCACAGTTCAGGCAGTGTCCTCTTCTTGTGGCCTTCACCCTGATCACCACTTAGCTCTCCGTGGCCTGCAGGGACGCTTTTGGCACCAAAACTGACCCATAGACAGACACAGAGGTAGCTCTGGCCAAACCCAGAAAGTTCCTGAAATTCCATTGTTCAGGCAGTGGAGGCTCCTGGAAGTTAGAGCCTAAGGATGGAGGCTCAGACAGCTCTGCCTTGTTGGCTTTCTGCTAGGTACCCACCCTGTCTTCGTTTCCTCTGAGGCCCTCTTCCAACATGTGCCCCGCCAAAGCCACTTGGAGCCTCTGTTTGCATACTGAAGGCTCCCTGCAGCACTCCTCAGGACCCCCACAGCCTCTTCCAGTCTCCTTCATGGGCTACGAACCTGCTCACATCTCTCCCTCCTCCATAAGTTCAAGGACACTCCTATGGGAGCGTGGCTAGAGTCTGGCTGCACAGGCCCTATGGGCACACAGTTTCTCTCTGTACACCCCGGACACATTTGCCCCTTCCTTACATCTACTGATCTGCTATGAGGCAACTGTGGGGGACCCTCCTGTCTGTCTCCTTCTGTGACCAGTGGGCTGGCTGCTGAATCTGACAAGGGGTATGAACAAGGCCCACTCACCACTTTGGGTGACATGTCCCCTTTAATGGCTTGTGAAGGTCTTTGGAACATGGGGGAGTCTAGAGAGGAGACATCTGTATCCTGTGACATTGCTTTTGGAGAGAATGATGTTGCAGCCTTCTGGATGAATCTATCTGTGAACTTTGGAGTATGTCTTAGGCTTTATGGGGAGCAGGTCCCTCCTCCTTGTAAGCAGACCCTACCCTCATATGTCTCAGACCCACGGTCCAGAGCTTGCAAGCATCCCACTGTGTGATGGGATTCTCTCAGAAGGAACTGCCCATTCCCATCCTTTCCCATCCCTCCTCCCTGTGGCCCTGGCAAGGAGGATGAGAAACTTCCCACATGATTAGAAACCATCCCTGCAGCTGCACAGCCACTATTTTGCCATCCCACCAATACCAAATACCATTGTGTCAGCCTGGTTCCATGGGCAGTGGCCACTTACTGAGCCCTGGGCAGGATTCTCAAGAGCCAGGAGAAACTGGGTGTGGAGGCTCATACATGTAAGCCCAATTCTCAAGAGGCTGAGGCAGAAGCATTGCTGTGTTACATAGTGAGATGCTGACCCAGAAAACTTAAAATAGCCAGGCATGGTGTAGACGTCCATGATCCCAGCACTTGAACATGAAAAGGAACAAGAATTCAAGTCCATCCTTGATGGTTTACCAAGTTTGATGGGAAACTGGGATACAGGAGACCCTATCTAAAACAAAAATAGAAAGAGGGAAGGTGTGAGGCAAGGGGAGATGAGACAAAGACAGGATGCCTACACAATAAGAAATGGAGGCTGGGGGAAGTCAGAGGTGGTTCCAGATTGTCTGTGAGCTGATGATGGAGACAGGCAGGTTCCTGAGTTCTTGTCCACTACATGGTACTGCTGGACCCTGTGCTGGACCATGAAAAGACTGTGGCGTCCAGGGTAGGCGAAGTCTGTGACCTCAGGACTGTTATGTCCCAGCTGTCAAGTAGGTTTGGGTTGGTGGGACCAAAAATAAACATAGCTCAAACCCAAAATATCTTTGTGTCCCCCTGTGTGGAAGGGTTGTGACATTTGCCAACTCAAGGCTGCTGCTGAGCTGCCCCGACCACCAATCCTCCTACCGAAGATAAACATGTGGCAGCTACCGGGTGAGGTGGGGTTCAGTCCCTTCACATGTCACACCATCACACACTGAAGCGCTTCTCACGAGCTGTGGGCCCATGCACTGGTCATATTGCCTTTCGCGCCTTGGCCATCGGGAAGCTCAGAGGCAGAGATGTGCTGGTCGCCCTTTTCATGCTCTCCCTGATCTCCTTGGCTCTGCTCACTCAGCCTGTTTCTGTGTTTATACTTCTTTTCGATCCTCTGTAACATGAGTTGTCGTGATGTGAAGGGTCGATGGACGAAGCAATAATGGGAAGTTCTCTGGAGCGATCTTTGGGACTTCAGACCCTATGTGACATGTGTGACACATGTGAGGGGCTAGAGGTCAGCCCAAGAGGAACATGGCTAGAGTCCCCAGGGGCTATCACAGGAGCAGGGTGATTGGAGTTCCATCAGGGTGGAAAGTCTGTTGTGGCAAGAGGGAGAGCTTAGTGATGGTAGCCAGGATGGGCATCTACCATGTATCCCAAAGAAATCATTGATGGATGAGGTGTGGCCAGGTTAAACAAAGAACTCAAAGTCTGGGCCCAGGTCTGGGTGAGGACAGTGTTAGGATTAGCCGAGAAGTACCACATGGTGGACTTTCCTACAGAGGAGGAATGATGGACCCAGAAGTCCCCTGCCCACTTCCCAAGCCCTTAGTAACTACAGGGAGGACTGTAAGCTTAGCCCCACGTGCAGGTCTCAGCTGCCCACCAGCTGTAGGTAGGAACCTACGCTACCGTTGTGACATCAAGATTCTGTTGTTCATCTTTTCAGTTCAGGAACCCCCTGATCCTGCTGCTGCTAGGCTCAGCCCTGGTGAGTGTCCTCACCAAAGAGTATGAGGATGCCATCAGCATCGCCCTGGTGAGTGACCGGTGGCCCCTGCTCCTGGATCGGGGTGCTCAGGGCTGGCTGTGTCTGCTACAGTTGTCTTTCAAAGACTTTATGATTTGTGTATGTATGTGTGTATGTGGGAATACATGTGTGTGCATGCACAGAGCCCACAAGTCCACATCAGCTGTCATTTCTCAGGGACCATTCATCTTGTTTTCCGAGACAGGGTCTCTCACTGGCCAGAGCTCACCAAGGAGGTTAGGGCAGCAAACCCCAGGAATCCACGTGTCTCTGCCTCTGCAGGGCTGGGGTCACAGGCTCGTACCACTATGCCTGGCTTTTTACTTGGGTTCTGGGGAATCAAGCTAAGCTCTTCATGGTTGCAAGGCAAGCATTTTACCCAAAGATCCCTACTAGTCCTGTGGCCAGTTATTTCACAAGAAAAGGGGATGCAGGGAGTTTACTGTGGACAAAGTAAGAAAGCAACAGATAAAAACAAGCAAATTCACCACATGCCTTTCCGCCAGCTCAAGGGGTCTGTGTGACATAGGTGGCCACAGTGTGAAGGGGTCTGTATGGGGTAGGCTGTGTTGTCTTCTCCCCTCCCCATGAGATCGGGGTGTTTGTGTGTAAGACACAGTCATTCCCTGTCGGCTACTTTTCTCTCTGTTGCAACCAAATACTGAAAAGTAACATCTCAGAAGAGGTTCTATTTTGGCCCTAGCTTTGAGAGGGGAGAGTCTAGCTGGTGGTGAAGGTGTGGCTGTGGTGGTGGCAGTGTGGTGAAGGTGTGGC
>CAJQZJ010004953.1:3883185-3900364 GCA_907164525.1 Lophiomys imhausi | reverse complement strand
GTGGTGAAGGTGTGGCTGTGGTGGTGGCAGTGTGGTGAAGGTGTGGCTGCGGGAGCAACTCGGCTGTGGTTGCAGAGGAGTGAGGCTTCTTGCTCTCATCAGGAAGCAGGGCCAGGATATAAACCTCTGCCCTCCCCCAGCCACCCACGCCCTCCAGCTCCACCTCCGCCTCTCAAAGGTTTCACAGGCTTGCCCAAATAGCACCACTATCTAGCAACCAAGTGTTTAAGCCCATGAGCCTATGAGAGGCATCTAACGTCCAAGCCATGGTGTCCTTAATCCATTATCTAGAGGTGTCCTCACCTTTAAAATACTTCTCATTTAAGCGAGGTATACATTAGAACTGATGATTTTAGTCATGTGTGGTGGTACACACCTTTAATAGCAGCACCCTAGGCAGAGGCATGTGAGTCTCTGTGAATTCAAGGTAAACCTGGTCTACAACATTCCAGAACAGCCAGCGCTACATAGAGAAATTCTGCTAAAAAACAAAGACTGAGGGTCCTAAAATGAAGAATGCAGTGGGATTTTGATCACAGCCGTTTGATCCTCTGTCCAGGTGCAGAAACACTTTCATTGCCCTAAAAGAAACCCTGTGCCAACGACAGTCATTTGTGCCCCCCCCCCCCCCCCGCCCCCCCACCCATGCAACCCTGATGGCCTGCACCCTGCACATCTCTCTGGGTTTAATCACATCTTTTGTGTCACACTCAGCATTCCGCATTCACTGCTTCTCTCTGAGTAATGTGGGGCAGGGCCACACCTGCAGGTGTGAAGGCAGGCTATAAAGGGGCATGTCTGTGTCAAAGGAGGCCATGATGAAAGTGTGTCTTCAGGAAAATTTAGTAGGGCTCCGCAGTGTGGGAAGCCCTGGGGAGGGATTTGGTAGTTTTTCTACTACTGGACAGGGGACACTTGGCTGCTTTCTAAGTTTCTGTATAGAGCAGCTGGTTTGCAGAGAGAACCGCAATGTGTTCTGTTTATGTGTTGCTGGGGTAGTGCTGGGGATGACCAGGGGATACTCACCCTGCCCTGAGCCACACCCCCTTACCGTGGTATCCGAGGTAGGGCCTCTACCCCAAGGCTCCCACCCACCCACCCACCCACCCACCCCAGAAGCCCTCTTTTTATAGTTTGAAACATAGTTTTACTAAGTTCCCAGACAGGCCTCCTGAGCGGCTCAGATCACAGGCCTGTACCACAGGGCCTGGAGTGGGGTGTGTTCTCAGAGCCCCTGTACTGTCTAGCAGTGACACTCTGGCCTCGCTCTCACCCGGAAGTAGTTCTCACATCCTCCCTCCCCACACCCTGTCTTCCAGGCCGTTCTCATCGTGGTGACTGTGGGTTTCATCCAGGTGTGTACACCCTGAGTCCCATCTGGGTAGGGTAACCGGGACATGACGGGAACTTGTCAGGGATCCCACCTTTGAACAGCACATCTGATGTGCTTCCTGCCAGGAATATAGGTCGGAGAAGTCTCTGGAAGAGCTGACCAAGCTGGTGCCTCCGGAGTGTGACTGGTAAGTCAGGGCTCCCATGAGACCACGGTCTATGGAAGGAGCACGCTGATGGTTTTGAACAATGCTTGGCTAGTGCTGTGTCCTCCATGGTGTGACATGGGGACAGCTGTCTTGGTCTCACTGTGGGTGAGGAGGCCTGGTGCCTGCCCTCGGGATGGCTTGCTGGGTGACCACAGACAGGAGATTCCGTCTCTCTGGGCCTCTGCTATGGCATCAGGGTCTAACTTGACTTGAGTGTGTGTGGGGTGGGGGGGTGATGTGGGGCTGCAGATGGAGGGAAAGAGCCTGGAAAATAAAGCAGAAACCCGTTTCTCCTGAAGAGAGGAGGCAAGGGTGCCGAGGCAGAGACAGGTCCAGTGGCAGAGCATGGTGTGGCTGGGGACTGTCTGTACGTGGAGAGTTGTTTTAGTTACTGTTCTATTGTTGTAGAGATATGCCATGACCAAGGCCACTTATAAAGGAAGAGTTTATTTGGGGCTAACAGTTTCAGAGGGTGCGTTCACAATCCTTGTGGCCGGGAGCATGGCAACAGACAGGCAGAAAGGCATGGCACTGTGGTTGTAGCTGAGAGCTTACATGTTGAGACGACAACCATGAGGCAGGGAGAAAGAGAGAGCCAAGTGGGATGGCATGGGCTTTTGGAAGCCCCCAGTGTTACACCTCCTCCAACAAGACCACACCTCCTAATCCTTCCCAAACAGATCCATAAACTGGGACCAAGCTTTCAAACATATGAGACTATGGGGGCCATTCTCATTAGAACTACAAGGGTAGGGTGGAGGGAGGGAACTGTGATGGAGATATAACTTGAGGTAATAAACATTAAGAAAAAAAAGTACAAAGGTGCTGTCTCTGATTTGCTCAGCAGCTCTGGACAGGTGATAACCTCTTGCCAGCCCATACGTTACTCCAACCATTTACTGCCCCGACTCCTATCAATGATGTTTTAAAAGGGAAATAACAAAAGCACCCATCTGTCCTTCATGGCATTTCAACCTAGTGCAACATGCAGCAATAGAAACTTCTAGAAGTGTTGTATAGCCCACTCTGTACAGTGTGGGGTCACTGGCCATGGGTGCCTAAGACCTCCAAATGTGGCTGAGTGAGGAGGCAGAGTCCTCATTTTTTGTCCTTTTATTTGCTTTCATTAAAGTGAGCATGAGGCAAGATGAGGTGCTTGGAGAGAGAGGACTCTAAGTGCATAAGGGGCCAACTTTATTATCATTATTTTTTTTTTTTTTTTTTTGGTTTTTCGAGACAGGGTTTCTCTGTTTAACAGCTCTGGCTGTCCTGGACTCGCTTTGTAGACCAGGCTGGCCTCGAACTTGCAAAGATCCGCCTACCTCTGCCTCCCAAGTGCTGGGATTAAAGGCGTGCGCCACCACCGCCCGGCCCATTATTTTTAATATTTATTTTGTGTGTATTTGTGTGAATGTAGCATGCCATGGTACATGTGAGATCAGACGACAACTTGGGAAGCCAGTTCTTTCCTGCCTCTCTTGCTCAAACTCAAGTGGTTTGACCCTGCTGAGCCATCATCTCCTGGCTCTGAGGCCAGCTTTTAAGGGCATCGTGTAGAACTCACAAGTCACCACAACTGAAGAGACTCAGGAAAGGCCTGTCTCTTCCCCTACCCACTGACTCGGCTGAGAGACCTGTATGTGGCCGGGTCCCCTCAGTACCTGAGCTGCTCAAGATAAGAACTAGAGGCCCCATGCGGCCTGATATGTTAGGAGACTTAGCTCAGCTCTGAGCCTGCAGAGAGGTTTTGAGGAGCACCCACACGACATGAGTTGGGGCTGTAGCTGGAAAGAAAGCCTCATGGGTCATGGGAATGGCTAATCTCCCAATGTGCCAGCAGTTACAGGCTGTGTGTGAGACATACAGACAGACAGACAGAGAGACAGGGAGAGGCAAAGACAGAGAAACAGATGTAAGACAGAGGAAGAGGGGCACAGTCAGAATGGAGAGGGAGATATGGAGATATAGTCAAGATGAACATTCCAGAAGCTGCAGGGAACAGTGAATACCTGGGTTCATGGCTTGGAGAACAAGGCTGTCATAAACCCAGACAGGTGACATTATCAGACGAGCAGCCAGAAACACGAATGATCTATGATGTCCGGACTTTAAGCTTAAATGCCAAGTCTTGACCTTTTGGTGATTGGGAGCATTACTGATAGTCCCCGAGGCCACTTCAGAGACAATTTTCTCTTCAGAGCAGGGCTGAGGACACAGCAATGATGTCATCCCTGTGGGAGGAGACTGCTGGCCTCTGTGAGCTCAGGGTCCTGTCATGAGTAGGGATAGGGTGGTGAGCTAAAAGACAGGATGACTGGGAAGCAGCAGGTGCCCACCACTTCCCAAAGCCCTAATCACACACACCACACCAACAAAACCCACATGGGTGTGGCAGTGATGGGGGTAGGGACAAGGACAGCTCTGAGCAGCCCATCATCAGGCTGCCCTGACACAACCCTGGAGGACATTGAAGGAAGAAGCCATGGAGCCATAAGGGTGTGCTCTTGGCTACAAAGAGCGGAAAACTTAACTGTGCAGGACACAGGGAAATGATATCATGTCATAGCAAGGGGTCAGAGTGGGGCTTGACTGACATGGTGCCATGGACTGGGTCTTGCCTCCTCAGTCTGACATCTTCAGGTTGTTGGACATTGCACTCTAACTGGCTTCCCTCATGGTGCCAGGATGGCTGCCACAGCTCCAGACATCACGGTCACCAGCATATAAAGAAAGGTCCAACTGAGGAGACTGTGAATGTACAGGACAAGGAAACTTTTCTCACGAGTTCCATCCAACATCTCATGCCTCACAAGCTGGTGCTCTGTGACGTGTTCATGTCTAAGCCTGTCACAGGCAAAGATAGAACCACTCTGATGGTTGTACCCAGGTGTGACCCACTAGCTAAACAAACGTGTGGCTGTGGGGAAGAGAGGAAGCCTAAGCAAAACCAAGTCCCCTGCCAGGAGGAAGGGGAAGCCTACCCTATCTGTCAAGGTCTACAAAGACCCCAAGTCCACCAAAGAGGGCTGTCCTCAGGCCTGAGTGGAACCAGAGATGACAAAGGGCAGATCAGGTGGCAGATTTTTTTTCGAGGAGGTTGCCTCCAAGGCCATGAGAAGCCACTGGAGGGTTTGGGGCAAGAAGGAGTTTGTCCTAGCTCTCCCTAGCTGCTGAGCTAGGTGGATTAGAAGAGGGGGCATTTGCAGTAGGAACAGACAGCCATAGGTGGTCATGCACTGAGGAGAGCCAGGTTTCCCAGGCACTGAAGCTCCCCCATCCCCTGATAACATCCTTCCTCCCTGGCCTGGAAGCCAGGGTGGCATGTTCTCTCAGCATCACAGTGTCTTCCCAGGTGCCATTTGGAGGCCATAGAATAGGTGGCTTCTACCTGCAGAAGCTTCCAGAGGCGGTAGCCTCATTTCTCAGGTAAGACCCAGAGTCGCTCAGTAGCCATATGCCTTCCCAAAGTATTTTGAGATACAAGAGTTTAAAAACTAGAACTGTAAAAGTCTCGAGAGTTTTCCTGCAATAAAAATGCCAAGTTGAACTATTAATCTAGTTATCAAAGGGCATGAAATGGGGGTCACCATGCTGCCTCCTCTCCCACGCAGCCTGAGGGATGGCAAGCTCCAGAACATGCTCGCACGAGACCTGGTTCCAGGAGACATTGTGTCTCTGTCCATCGGAGACCGGATCCCTGCTGACATCCGACTCACAGAGGTGAGCAACCTTTGACCCTGTAACCCACATATAACAGCTGGTCCTGATGAGCAGGCAGGAGGGTGCCAAATCCACCATCCCCAAGCAGCTTATTCTCCTAAGAGCAGAGGTTCCCTGGCTATGTGGCTTCTGTTCCACAGTTTGCTACGAACAGTCAGCCATGGTCCAAAAATATTAGTAATTGTCTTCACTTGAGAGAGAGAGAGAGACCATTTATTATAATCTGTTCCTTTAGCTGAGCATCCTCTGGAGAGCTGTACTCATGGCCCCATGGCTGAGGGGGGACAACCAGCATAGACCTAACACATCTTGGTTATGTGGGGTTTTGTGTGTATGTGTGCAAGCTCGTGTGTATGCATGTGAGTGAGTATGGAGGCTGGAGAACCACCTAGGGTGTCATTTCTCAGGTACTATGTACCTTGGTTTTTGAGACAGAGTCTCCCACTGGCCCAGAGCTGGCCAAGTAGCCTCAACAGGATAAACAGTTAGCCTCACAAATCTGCCTGTCTCTGTCTCCCCAACTCTAGGTTTATCACCACACCCTGCCACCCCTTCCTGTTTCTTCTCCTCCTCTTCCTGATCCTCCTTGTCATTGTCTTCTCTCTTTTCTCCCTAGATGGGTCTGGGACTCAGAGCAGTCCGTGTACTAGCAAGACAAGTACTCTACCGACTAGACTATCCTCCAGCCCTGGTTATGTGGTTTATAGAGCAGATCACAATGTGAAAATCATCCCAGGGCAGGACTGGGGGAGGCTATGGGCTGCTTCGTGGCAAGGAGGGAAACTGAGGCAGAGAGCCATCAAGTGCACCATCTGGTTTGGCCTCTCTGGTGGAATTATCTCCTCCCACACCTTAAAGGTTCAGAGTTACCATCTGGTAGAACCATACATGGTCCTGTCCTAGATGATGCTGCATTTTGGAGAGAGGACTGGGTGACAGAGTCACGTGAGTGACGAAGTCTTCCAAGAGCAGGAGAGTACTGCCTGGGCTCTTAGTAAGCAAAATGAAGGGCAGGTGACCTCTGAGGACGCTGCCCAGCCGGTCAGGAGCCCTCTGTCTGCTGCAAGTTTTCTTGGGAGGCAAAGAGGCAGAGCCTTGAGAGGGGGCACATGAGCCTGGTTTTGAGCTCAACACCTAAATGCCAACTGGGCAACCTGAAACTCTTTGTGCCTCAGCTTCTTTATATGTAACCCAGAAGGTGACAACAGCCTGGAGGCAGTTAGAAGGATTAAACAGCTTCCTAGATACAGAACTATGGGGACACTGGCTAGCTCGAAGGGGAAGTTCGGGCTTTAAGTCCTGGGCCGGTGTCTCCTTACGTAACAGACGTTTGTCCAGACTGCACAGAGTTAGTTACTGTGAGGATCAGAAAAACCACACCCTGTAATGGCCCAGGATATTGGCCGGTGATTTACGATTATGAGGCCCTGAGTAGACCATGGGCCTCTACATCAGTTTAAGCATCACCTGACTGCTGCTCCTGGCTCTCCCAGCCTCGTACTCATTTCAATAACACCCTGTGCATAGTGGTAGTGCAAAGATTGCACTGTCATGCCCACACATCTCCCTGTTGGCATTTTGCAGCTCCCTAAGACAATCAATAGCTTTGTTTATTCACAGCAGAAAACCTTTATCAGTGATTAAGCTCCAAGACTTTGGAGTGGCCAGTCCTGACCACTGAGTTCTGGGAACAGGAGGTTCACAAGCCTGAGGACAGGACCCACAATAGCCTTTATACAACTGCATGGGGTGTCACAAAGCCTTATGTTCCCCTCAGTGGGAACAAAGACAAAACTTCTTGGCTGTCCTTTCCCCTGCGGAGTCTAAAGTGAAGACAATTGAATGGAGTTGTCAGAACTCCAAGTAAGCTTTATCGATAGGTCCTGGCACTAGAGACAGAAATGTAGAGGCCTGGAGGGAACAGGCCCCACACAAGGCCTGGGAGAGGAGAAAGCTGCAGAGCCACCTTGGTCATGCTGGGGCTATGTGGGTTTTGTCCCCAGTTCTATCTTGGACCCACTCCTGTCTCTCCCCACCCAATCCCTGCTTCGTCCCCTGAGACTGTTCCCTCCTCCCCACAACTACCTGCTGCTCCTCATTCAGACACTAGACTGGTGTTTTTCTATGATTACAGGCTTCAAACTGCATTCTAGGCCACCAGAGTCATGTGCCCAGTGGTGGCCCCACCAGACTTGGCCCCCTAGTGGTGTCACAGCCATCTCGGCTTTGTCTGCACACTCTGTGATGTCGGCCCAAATTGAGGCTGCACAAAGACACATTTGCCAGAGTAGTTCCCTGGCATTCACTGTGCCGCTGTGTTTGTACTTAAGGAGCCTGTTAGCCCTGTTAGCCCTGTGGGAGTCCCTATTGTCACCTCCTAGAGCGCTGCATAGCCCCCTAAGGTGACACTCAGGGTAGCTTTGTACCTACGCTATCCTTAACCCACTCTTCTGCAACTGTCCCTGTATGCCCCTTCTGCCTGTGAGGCGCCACCAGCTGCTGTAACAATCCTCAGAGTCCAAGTACAGGCAACCCATCCCCCTTCCACTCCCACCTCCATCCGGCTCTAGAGACTGGCAGCTTCCCAGTGACGAGAGGTGTCAGCTGGTCCCCCGCATCTCATCTCTTATGGCTCCTTCTAACCCTTAGCCCCCCCCATCACCTGTCCTTCCCAAGGGTCTTGGGGTACCATTGCCCTTACTCTCTTGGGAGTCAGTATGACCTCCCCATTTCAGAGTGCCTATCACACCTACCAAGTTCCCTCTGGTAAACTGGGTAACACATGTACATCTTTTGAGGTGGGGACAGGAGTGTCTTGGAAGGATCCATCCCAGGGCACCTCCCTTGTGCCCACTGCCCTGCAGCATTGATATGGGTACCCAGGACACCTACCACCGGGTTATCTCTCCAGCCTTCGTTTTGCTTTTTATTTTGAGACAGGTTTCACCAAGTCGTCCAGGCTAGCCTTGAACTTTTTGGTCCTCTCGCCTCAGCCTCCCGAGCTCTGGATGGCCAACAGGCTGATCCGTTTCTTTGCGCAGGGCACTGTGCTGGGTGCTAAGAATACTACAGAGGGCAGGCCTCACCCTGAGCTCCTGGGTTTACAGCCCAGAGGAACAGGCCTGAGCCTGTCCTTGGAGGTAGCTGTTCAGTGGCTGTTGAGAGAGTAGGATGGAAAGTTCTGGAGACCCAAGAGCCCAGCCCCACCTGTGGAGGTCAGTAAGGGCTCCATGGATACACCCACTCTGGGGCTCACCTTGAAGGTTCTATGGGCAGGAATTAGCTGTTTTGAACAGAAAAGGTCCAAGTTACAAGCCAGGCCTAACCTCCACCCCAGAGGCACTACCTACTTCATGCAGGGGCCATATCTGTGGCTGGGGTTCTTTCCCCACTCTGGGCTGCCTCTTCCAATCCTGAGGTCTCAGCTCAGCTCAGGTCTGTCCATCCTCCCAGCCTCCTCCTAGGCACTTTTCTCCCTGCCCTTTGTCTTGACCAGCCATCTCCCGGACCTGCTCCACTCTGTTAACACCTGAATGGCAGCACACAGACCCCTAAACACGCTCACTTCATATCTGGAATGGGGGCTCCGGTTGCCATGGCTCTCACAGTGGTGGAAGATGCTGGGTGTGAGGTGAGCTCAGGTGCTTGGAGAAGCAGAGATGTGCTCTGAGGGGTAGTTGAGTCATGTTTTCTGGTGAGTCTGGCATTGCAAATAGCTTTAAATAGGGCGCGAGGCTTGTACGTCTTCCTGGAGGGGCCCAGAGCTCCAGGCTTTTCTGAATCTGGTTTTCCAAGGCTCTTTCCCTATTTGACGTCTTTCAGGGCAAGAGGGGATCTGAGGGTCTCAACTTTGCCCCCCACACTCCCAGGTCACAGACCTCCTGGTGGACGAATCCAGCTTCACAGGAGAAGTGGAGCCATGCAGCAAAACAGACAGCCCGTTGATGGGCAGTGGGGATCTCAGCACCCTGAGCAACGTGGTCTTCATGGGGACACTGGTGCAGTACGGGAAAGGTCAGGTAAGCAGAGTCCCAGAGCCCTGCCAGCGCAGTTCAGGCCTCGCATCACCGCCCTCTCTTCTTCACACAGGGAGTAGTGATCGGAACCGGGGAACAGTCTCAGTTTGGAGAAGTGTTCAAGATGATGCAGGCAGAGGAGGTGAGGGCAGGGGGGCTGTGGGAGGGCAGTGGGGCTTCCGGTGGCCACAGTTTCCATCAGGCTTGTTCTAAGACAGTCAGCTTACAGAAAGTCGGAGGACACGGGATCTAGAAGCATACTTTTCATTGTTAATTTTAAAGTTTAGCATGTATGCTGGCGAGACAGCACATCGGGAAAGGGTACTTGCTGCCAAACCTGATGACACACATGGGAAAGAGGGAACCCACTCCCGAAAGTTGTCCTCAGACTCCATGAGGCGCTCCCCCAAAAGAAACCAAATAAACAAAACCTACCATATTTATTAACTATATGTGCGTGTGCATCCCAAGTCCCTCAAAACAGTCAAAAGGACCACAGGGACCTAACAGGCCATTATCCTTCCAACCCCCCCAACCTACAGACACCTAAAACTCCGCTGCAGAAAAGCATGGACAAGCTGGGCAAGCAGCTGACGGTCTTTTCTTTTGGCATCATCGGTGAGTGGAGTCATTTCCTGCTGGGCTCTGCAGACCTAGCAAGACCATGTTGTTGAAACTTCAGGGGCTCCATGTTGGGTATCAAACATTACTAGGGAATCTGGGGCCCCCTCTTTGGGCTCTTAGTCTCATTTATTTATATTTATTTGTCTGTTTGTTTGTTTGTTTTTGTTTTTCGAGACAGGGCCAGGACTCACTTTGTAGTCCAGGCTGGTCTTGAACCCACAGAGATCCACCTGCCTCTGCCTCCCGAGTGCTGGGATTAAAGGTGTGTGCCGCCACCGCCCAGCAATAAAAGAATTTTTAAATGAGCTTGGAAGGAAGCTTGGGGACATTTTTATTAGAGTTTGAGAGAAAATAATAGGGTATTTTCCACGGAGAAGAATGTGGAGGGGGAGCAAGACAGAAATCCTTGTCTCTCTAGAGTTAGACCAGAATGTTCTGCCATGGAAGTCAACAGGCAATCAGGTGGAGAAAGAGTCAGGGTCAGGGTGGCTTCAGAGAAAGAACAAGAAAGCCCAAAGTGCCAGAGAAAACATGTTTCCGCTTTGGGCAGTACCTGAAAGAAAGAGAATAGAATAAAAAAGAAAAGTTACTCCTTTCCGAATTAGGAGTCAGAAATGGGGCCAATTTATCAGAGTTGGCTGGTGTGGCTCTGTGAAGGACTGCTACAAGGGCAGGTTTTCCAGTGGGGAAAAGTACATTATAACCTAAAGGGGATAATTATTCCTCCCACCTCCTTGGAAGGACTTAAAAGTGAATGAGCCTTCCTAGGGGTGGTCTTCAGCTGGTGATTGACAGACCCAGCTGGATTAACTCATAAGGAAAGAGACAATGGCCTATGGTTTTCCCAACTTTGGAACAGATCAGAATGATTGGTTCTTTACTAAGAACCAAAGGTAAGCCGGGCGGTGGTGGCGCACGCCTTTAATCCCAGCACTTGGGAGGCAGAGGCAGGCGGATCTTTGTGAGTTCGAGGCCAGCCTGGTCTACAAAGCGAGTCCAGGACAGCCAGAGATATTCAGAGAAACCCTGTCTCGAAAAACCAAAAAAAAAGAACCAAAGGTAGAGCCCTTAGGAAGGGCCCATTCTCAATGGCCTTTTCGGATCCCATAACTACAGTTAGTAGAATGACTCAGATTAGGGAAGGCACCTGCTGAGAGCTCCAGGTTCTTGTGTCCTGAATCAAAGAATTGGACCAGAAACTGCAAATGGTTTGAGAAGTAGAGATATTTTCTTCAGGAAGAGAAAGGCACGTGGAGAATGGAGTGGGTGAGAGAGCTGACGGTAGGGCCCAGACTCATGCCCTGCATCCTTTCATAGGTTACTACCTTCCATAGGTCATTTACACAGGGCCCTCTCTGGGAGATCTCGAACATGCTCTGTGTTGTTGTCTTGGCAGACAGGGGATTCCAGTCTTCCTAACTGCCCTGAGAGCTCTGGGGATCTGCCTTTCTCTGTCCCACAGGGCTGGAATTAAAAGTACATGTAGCCATGCCCAACTTTTTATGCAGGATGGGTGCTGGGGGTTTGAACTTGTCAGGAATAGCAGGAACAGGCATACACCTTCAATCTCAGCACTCGAGACAGAGGCAGGCAGATCTCTGTGAGTTCGAGGCCAGCCATGGCTACACAATTAGACCTTGTCTCAGTAAACAGATAACGTTGGGCCTGGAAGTTAGCTCATTCTGTGAAGTGCTTGTCTTGTAAACACACAAGGACCTGAGTTCAATCCCCAAGCTCACATTTAAGAAGCCACATGTGGGCCATTGTGCTGGGTCAGTAAGTGAAGATTTTTGCCACCAAGCACAATGATGACCCAAGTTCAAATCCTTGAGCCCACAAGATAAAGAGTGATTCCTGCAAGTTGTCCTCTTACCTCCACATATATGTCATGACATGTGTACTTAAACATACACAAACATACACAGACATGTATACACACACACACACACACACACAAATTATAATTTAAAAATTTTTCCTGGTTTTTTGAGACAGGGTTTCTCTGTATAACAGCTCTGGCTGTCCTGAACTCACTCTGTAGACCAGGCTGGCCTTGAACTCACAGAGATCCGCCTGCCTCTGCCTCCCAAGTGCTGGGATTAAAGGCGTGTGCCACCATGCCTGGCTGTAATTTAAAAATTTTAAAGGATAAAATCTGGGTGTGGTGGCATGTGGAGGAGGATATGACAGTTGGATTCTTGGGGCTCTCCTGCCGGCCAGCCAAACCAAATCAACAAGCCCTAAATCCCCATGAGAGACGCCATGTACAAAAACCAAGGTAGACACCCCACAAGAACTATGACTGAGGCTGTCCTCTGGCTACAACATGAACACCTGTGCACACACGGACACCTGCACATGCACACAGATGTCCAAGGTGGAAATCTCACAGGTGACTGCCTTGTGGAAGCTTATTCCCTGTGTTAAAGCAGAGCTTAATCCCAGGTTGCATTCATGGCAAGGCATGGGCTCACTTGGCGATTCTCCACTGAGGAGCTCTCACCTTCCTGGCAGATTAGGGGTTTCCGCTGAGTTCCGGGGACTCCTGGAGGCCCACCGGAGCTGTGGGGAAGCTGGCAAAGGCTCTCTGGGAGATGATGGTATCTGCCAATTCCCTTGGCTAGATCATCTTGGCATGGCCAACTTCAAGCTTCAACTTTCCATGGTAGGTTACTACAGGTGGCCCAGGGCAGGTGAAGAAGGGGCCCTGGGCTCCCTGTTTGGCCCCCATTTCTAACAGAGCCCCCTACTTCATTTCATCTTGTTTCATCTAGGTCTCAGCAAAGATTTCAGCAGAAGGCTGAGTTCTATGGCCAGTCATATCCTATGAACTCCTACATATACACACACACACACACACAAACACACACACACACACACACACACACACACACACACACACACACACATACATGCTCACACCAGCGTAGGCCATCCCCAGTTTCCTGTGTTCTGCAGAGCAAAGCTGGCATCCTCTAGCAAGTCTTCTAAGCGAAGCCAACAAGCCACCTGGCCCCTTCCTTCTCGTTGTTATTTATGTCAGTTGCAAGGACAGGAAGGTCTGGTTATGATCCCATTTTACAGATGTAGAAACTGAGGCTACACCTGGCTCTGAGTCCTTTCCTCCATTGCTGGAACATTTTGTGAATTTGATCATGGGTCCCAGTGGTGACTCAGGCCACTTTCTTCCCACACCTCCAGGGCCCAGCACAATGCCTTATGTTTAGTAAACATTTGATAACTGACAGGCAAAGGAGGAAGAGGGACTTTAGTCAGGAGCTAAGACATACTTGAAAAACAGTGACTGGAAGCTTGGGTGTGGCTCTGTGGTAGAGAGCTTGCTGGTGTCCGTGAAGCTCTGGGATCCATCCCCAACACTACAGAGGGAGGAAGGGAGGGAGGGAGAAAAGGAGGGAGGGAGGGAGAGAGAGAGAGAGAGAGAGAGAGAGAGAGCTCACAAGCAAGCCACACAGGTTTACCCAGCCCTTGCAGGAGTGACAGGGAACATAAGTGAGAACAGCCCAGTGTGAACTGGTGACTGGTGTCTTCACCTTAAGCTTGGTGGGAACCTTTTTTTGCAGGGGGGAGGGAAGGAAAGAGGGAGAATAAAACAGGATCCCCCCTCAGTAGGATGTGTGTTTTCTTTGAATAGAAAATATGAGTGGTTGCAGTTTTTATTTTTTATTTTTGTACATTTGAAACAAGGTCCAAGCTGACCTCAAGCCCATGGCTATCCTCCTGTCTCAGCCTCCAGAGTGCTGGGACTGTATGAGCCACTGCCCCTACACATCCAGGTTAGACCTAGGGCTTCATGCATGCTAGGCCATCCTTTGAGTCTCCAGCCCTGCAGCTTTGAGGTCCTGCAGTTGCTACTTATTTCCAGCTTTTGAGTCCCCGGGGGGGGGGGGGGCCCTCAGGAAGCATATAAAAGAACAGTGAGGCACTGGGGCACAGGAGCCCAGGCTGAAGCTGTCTTTTCTCTTGTAGGTCTCCTACTGCTGGTTGGTTGGGTGCAAGGGAAACCCCTTCTCAGCATGTTCACCATCGGGGTCAGGTATGTTGTCAAGGCCTCCAGGCCCCTTCCCCAGCAGAGCAGGTGGCTCACTGCAGAGCAGGCAGGGATGAGGGAAGATATTTCTTGACTCCACCAAAGCAGGTCTCCAGTGGCATGTGGGAGAGGGGCACTGGGTAGAGCATAGGGACCCCTTCTTTTCCCTCTTTGCTGAGGGTTTGGGTCTATCCAACTGAGGACCTAGGCCACAAGACAGCCTGCCTAGACAAGATTGTGCCTCCAACACAGGCAGGGAGTGACCTTGTGTGTTAATCAATCTCTAGTCACTATGACAAATCACCCAAGGAAAGGAAGGAAGGAAGCAACAACTTATTTTGGCTCAAGGTTTCAAAGGGCTCTGCCCATGGTCACCTGGCTCCTGTGGTGTGAGCAGGCATTGTGGTGGAAGGTGTAGCAGCAGGCCAGGGATCCTGGCTCTCTCGTCTCCCTTTCGTTCTACCCAGGCCCTTTGGGATGGCACTCAGCACACACATTTCCAGTCAGTCCTCTCACATGTGCCCAGAGGCTTTACTAATCTCCCATTGATGTTCTCAGATAGGGTCAGTCATACATATACCCAGGGTTAGGACTTGGATGAATCCATCAATCTCTCTGCCTCTGCCCTCTGCTCTCTGCCCAAGACAAATCTCATGTAGCCCAGACAGGCTTTAAACTTCTTATCTAGCTAAGGATGGTCTTGAACTTCTGATCACCCTGCCTGTACCTGGTTTATGCACTGTTGGGAATTGAGCCCAAGGTTTTGGGTGCCCAAGAGCGGGAGGCTAGATCTCCTGATACTGGGACAAGGAGCAGGAACATGTGATCCCAGCTGGTCCTTGGTCAGCTCCATGAGGTCACACATGCTCCATCTTATGAGTGGGGAAACTGAGAGTCATGCTCCACAACTGCCCATGACTACAGAACCCAAGAGTGGAGGATAGCCTCCGAACCATCCCTCACAGGCAGGATGGGACCCTTCCCTTGCTAAGGCTCTCTTCCCACCCTTGGCAGCTGGCGGCCGTCAACCCACAAATATTGACTGAGCATTGTCAGGCTTTCTCTTCCAGCCTGAAAACCCCACGTGGGCCCAGGTCCATGGCTCAGTCGGGGTTTTCAGGCTGGAAGAGAAAGTGAATGTGAACGATTTAAGTATGGGTTAATAATGCAGTTACAGGGGCTGGAGATATGTCTCAGTAGTTTAAGAACACTGGCTGCTCTTCCAGAGGATATGGGTTCAATTCCCAGCACCCACATGGCAGCTCACAATTGTTTGTAGCTCCAATTTCAGGGGGTCTTTCACCTTCACAGATATATATGCAGGCAAACTGCCAATGCACAGAAAATAAAAATAAATCTTAAACAAGCAGTTATAGCTTAACATCCGTGCTTCTGTTGATACCCATGGGAAATGCTGGCTGTGAGGGAGACTGAAAACGAGCCAGGAAGAGATGTGGGACAGAGAAGGTGCTGAGGGATGCTTTCTATGTGGCATTGAAAGTAGGAAAACGAGAAGACCCAGTTAAGAGAATAGCAAAAAGGGAGCACCAGACAGGAAGAGAATAGCAGGAGGGGAGCACCAGGCAGGAAGGGAACTGCAGGAGGGGAGCACCAGGCAGGAAGAGAATTGCAGGAGGGGAGCACCAGGCAGGAAGAGAACAGGAGGGGAGCACCAGCCATGAAGAGAATTGTAGGAGGGGAGCATCAGGCAGGAAGAGAATTGCAGGAGGGGAGCACCAGACAGAAAGAGAATTGCAGAAGGAAGCACCAGGCAGGAAGAGAACTGCAGGAGGAGAGCACCAGGCAGGAAGAGAACTACAGGAGAGGAGCATCAGGCAGGAAGAGAACTGCAGGAGGGGAGCACCAGGCAGGAAGAGAACAGCAGGAGGGGAGGACCAGGCAGGAGGGGAGGATCAGACAGGAAGGGAATAGCAGGAGGGTAGCACAAATCAAGTCTCAACACCCCAGAAGTAGCCTGATGGTAAAGCCATGGAGGGAGGTAGAAGAGGAGGGGACTCCGCACCTTGAAAGACTGTTAAAGACAGCAGTGCCCTCAGGAGCCAAGTGCCCCCACCTGCTACAGAATGGTGCAGCCTGGGCATCTGGAGCTTGGAAGACAGGGCTTGCCTGGGTACACAAAGCAGCCTCACCACACACATAAAATTACTATTATATATTTTCTCCCATCGTATAAACCACCAAAAGTTCCAGGAGCCAAAAAAAGACATCACATTTGAAAGATAAAGAACAAAACCCCAAGCCAGGCGTGGTGGCGCACGCCTTTAATTCCAGCACTTGGGAGGCAGAGGCAGGCGGATCACTGTGAGTTCGAGGCCAGCCTGGTCTACAAAGTGAGTCCAGGACAGCCAAAGCTGTTACACAGAGAAACCCTGTCTCGAAAAACCAAAAAAAAAAAAAAAAAAGAACAAAACCCCAATCCCCACGATGGTATTGATTCTTTCCCACATGGTACACCTGGACAAGAATTCGTTCCTTTCCCTGGGATCCTGAATAAGCAAAAATCTTCAAGCTTTCATGATACATTAATCACCCAAACCACTGAACTGGAAGGTAGAAACAGCAGAAGAGCCAACAAGGAGACATTGCAAAATAAATAAAAACAGAAAATTGTTCCTTTAAAAACTTTACCTCAGGCCCTGGTGGCCAGAGTATTATTAAGAATGATTCAAGGAACTCGCTCTTCCTGGTCTCTTCTGATCTTTATTAGTTTGTGGATTGATTTTTTTTTTACTGCTATGAACATACCCAGGTATACACACTATGCCCATCCCTTGGCATACGGGGGCGTCCCCCTCATAATCTAAAGTAAATGTTTGCTTAGCTGGTCTATCCAGCCCAGGCCATAAAACCAAGGAAGCTGTCTTTGCTGTCACCATGGAAACTGCCCTCCCACCCCTCAGCAAAATTCAGTAATCTTGGTTTATATAACTTGTCTCTGAATGGCCCATTGTATCCAGGTGAAAGGTCACTGTTCGTATTCTCTGTTTTGTTTTGTTTAGTGTTTTTTAAAGACCAGGGTCTGATGATACAGCTCAGGCTGGTCTCATATTCAGTGATCCCCCTGACTCTACCTCCTGAGTGTGCTGGGATTGCTGATGTGAACCACCATACTTGGCCAGAGGGCTGCTTAAATCAGTGTGACCAGAAAGCCTATACTGCAAAACACACACACACACACACACACACACACACACACACACACACACACA